>CAJFCO010000030.1:6366446-6400512 GCA_904066015.1 Synergus gifuensis
ATATATATCTTAAAAACTTTAATGTATAACATTGTGTTTACTGATGGTTAATGCATAATGTTCATTTAATTACAAAGCAACTTTGCATATTTACATATGAGTCGTCATGCTGAGCAAAAGTGATAATAAACAACGCCAGCTACACATGTTGGTCATAATCAGCCAAATGAGAGTAACGCGTGAAATTTGTATAACTTGTTTAAATATTTGTTACGAATTTCGATTTTCAAATTAAGGAAAATTATGCTTTCAATTGTGAAATGATTTAAATTAGAAAATTAATTTTAATTGTGTAATTAAACCTCTAAATCGGATTCCAGGTATCGATTACACTAAAACACTTGATTAAGTAAGATAAACTAGTGTAAATATATTATTATTTTCTTTGAAAATTATATAAAGTATACTGATTGAGATGATTATTTTATAGATTATTTAGTGCGGATGTTGCAGTAGCAGCCCCTCTAATTTCCATGGGAGCTGTTCTAGGCAAAACAACATATATGCAACTCATCATCATGGGAATAATTGAGCTGATCATGTACACGGCAAACAAATACATCGGAGAATATCACTTGATGGTAACACCTTCGCTTCCTTTACATATATGTTCAGGGTAATAATTGTGTTTTCGGCTAATAACAGTAGTTACTATTAGCTCAAGTAATCCACTTGAATAATTGAAACACTTTTCAGACTCTCTATATTAATTACTCAAATTTTTCAAAAGAAAAAAAGGTGATCTTCTGAAAAGCATCCACATTGGAAAAATTTTGAAAGTTGTATAGCTGTTGTACTTAGTTTTATGTACAAAGATAACTCATAAATATTTTCAGGAAATTCCTTAATCACAATCATGGGAGAAAACTCTGACTTAATTTTCAGGCTGTTGATGCTGGAGACAGCATGTATGTTCACGTTTTCGGGGCTTACTTTGGATTGGCAGTCAGTTTTGTTTTTGGACAAAAGGATAAGCCGAAAGAGCATTGCCTTGAAGGGTCTAGTTCTCAGTCGGACATATTCGCCATGATTGGTAAGTCACTAATAAAAATAACTGACACGGTGAAAAAGTAATTGTTACAAATTTTTATTTTTAAACCTTAAAAATTTCGTTGAAGAAGATTAATTTGAGTCAACTTTTCATTTCCTTTTAGCAGAAAGACAGACTGGAAATTAATAATAATTTTTTCTAAAAGGTACGATATTTCTTTGGCTATTTTGGCCTTCTTTCAACAGCGCATCCTTAAGAGGAGATGATCAGCAAAGAGCGATAATAAATACTTTACTATCGATTGCAGCAAGCTGTGTAGTTTCATTCGCTGTGTCTGCTCTTGTTTCTAAAGAAAATAAATTTAACATGGTCCATGTTCAAAATTCTACGCTAGCTGGAGGGGTCGCTATCGGTACAGCTGCTGGTGCGATACAAATTTTTTTTATAATGAATCGTAAACGCATTTAACATTTTATTTACAGCAAACAAGTTTTATTCGTGCATTCAGGTATGATGTACGAACCAATCGGTGCGCTGGTACTTGGGGCTCTGGCAGGAATTCTCAGTGTTCTTGGATACAAGTACCTGACGGTAATAGTCAGTACAAATCCTTTTTTTTATCTCCTATTTACTCTTCCAATAAAAAGGATTTTCCTTCAATCGGAGTGAAAAAAACTAGATATATTGGATCGAATCCATTTCAAATCATAAGTTTTGTCTGCAAATTTTACTTTAAAAACCGAGCCGTAAAATTCGTAAAAAAACATGATTTGAAATGGATTCGGTCATTCTTTAAATAGCTTTTAGTTGAATTAGATTTTTAAATAAATAACTTGAGCTCCTTTTCGCCGGATTTTAGCCATTAATTCAAAACAAATTAAGGATTCACGACACATGCGGTGTACATAATCTACATGGAATGCCTGGAGTTTTGGCTGGAATCTTCGGAGCCCTAATAGCAGGAATTGCCACGGAAAATGTGTACAATTATTCTCTTTATGAGGTAATTAAAAAAGTCTTTTTTTCAACATTTTAGTGGCTACCCTCTATTTATAAACTGTAATTATACTAATTATATTTGTTTTTGGAAAAGATTTTTCCTGCAAGAGCACCAAATGACGAAATAAAACTCGCAGAAATGAGGGACAATTATAATATATCACCAGGACTCAATAGATCAGCCGGTCAACAAGCAGCTTTTCAATTGCTGGCTCTTGTGATATCTATGGCGATTGCTATTGTTTCTGGGATGCTAACTGGTAAATAATAAATCAAGAATCCTAAATCTATTAGACGTTGAAATATGAGAAAACTAGTTTTTAATATCGAAAATTCTGTGTCAAGCATATTAAGACGTACACAGTTAATAACAGCTTATAACAGTTAATATCTGTTGTAAAAAAATTATTCTTTCTAGGTTTGATATTGCGAATGTCAATATGTGGATCGATAAAAGAAGAAGAAAAATTCGACGATGCAACTCATTGGGAACTCAATGATGAATCAATGAGTGAAGTATCAAAGCAATCAGAGGGAACGCAAGATCTGCCAATGGGACAAATTTGAAAACTGGCAATTCCTCCCACCACGCATATCAACAGGGATTGATTTCCAGTATTTGCATTCCATCGAATCCTTCTTTTTAACAAAAGGGAACACTCACTTCGAAAAAAAGCCATGCCATCATTATTAATATTCCACCAATTATACTGCAAAATTCTCGAATGTTTTCCGTTCAGGACTAAATGAAAATATCTGTATAGCACGGTTACAGTACTTTCTACTTGAATTTAAATTTAGCAACAAATAACAAAGAATTCCGTTCTAGTTATAATAATTATTTTAATAAAATGTACACTGTATATTATTTCCTAAGAAAGGCGGTTCTATCAAATGTTTCCTTTCATTTCAGAATTTCAAATAGTTTCAACTTTTGTAATATATCTTTAATTGATTACATATTTTAAAAGAAATATACACATATAGATACGCTTTAGAAAAATACATAATAAAAATCACATCAGACATTAGAAATTCATTTTGCAATACGTAAAAATTCAGAAACTGTGGGGCCGTTCACGCAACATTATTTTCAGAAAATGTTTACCCTCCCCCGATTAGACGTTACGCAATACTGAAACTTGTTAGTCCCTGTGGACTAACAAGTGAACTTTGATTGAATCGTCAACTTTAATGGAACTTTCTATAAAATTATGTCTAACTATACAATAAATAAAGTGACGATGTAAAATACGCATAAAATAGTCTTACCCCAGCAAGCAAATACGCCTTCTATAAATACAAATTCCCGCCACGTAGAGTAGATATAAGTACGGCACTAAACTGTCCGAAGATTTTAACCACGGTTATTGGTCGTCCAAATTTTTTATTTAGGTAGCATAATTTACTTCATAAGAGCATGTACCACAGCCTTTGCGTTTAATGACTTGAGGTCTGTATAAGTCTGACCAGTGCCAACAAAAACGATTGGCTGACCAGTGATATAAGTCATCGAAATAGCTGCCCCAACCTGAGATTCAAAAATTTTAAAAAATTTAGAATTTATTATTATTATTTGAGATTCCTGATTAGCCTGTTCTATCCTTACCTTATCATCAATAGTATCAAATTTAGTCAGTACGATGCCGTCGATGATATGAGGATTAGTAGAGCTGCTGTGATCAGCTAAGGCTTGGTTAAATTTGACCAATTGGTCCACTGCTTCATTTCCGACAAGCGCTTCTCCCACAAAAAGGACAAGGTCTGGCTCGTTGACCTTGATCAATTTAGTCAGAGCTCGCATCAAAGGTTCGTTGTCCTGCATCCTGCCTGCAGTATCTACTAAGACTACATCGAACCTAGATTCTTTTGCGAAGCGAATTGCTTCCATGGCAATGCCAGCTGCGTCTTTTCCGTATCCCTTTTCATACAATTGAACCATCGTTTGATTTCCGTGCTTCTCAGCTGGATGCAAAGCGTTCAAATGACGCATGTGCGTTCTCAGTTGCTCAACAGCTCCAGCTCTATAAATAAATAAGGTTCAAGATAGAATAAATTTCAACTTTTAATTTCCAATCTCAAATTATACATTCTTAAAATTTTTCAATTTCAAATTCTCACCTAAATGTATCGCAAGCGGCTATGAGAACTCTAAAGTTATTTTCAATCAGCCAGAAGCAAATTTTAGCTAAGTTGGTCGATTTTCCAACTCCGTTTACTCCACAGAATGCCATGACATACGGCCTGTTATGTTTTTTCGCCTCAAAGGCGTCTCTTAAAATATCAACCCTTCTTTTAGGAGATAGGATTTGCACTAGAGCTTCAGTTAAACTAGCTTTTACTGTATTTGCTACACTTTCGAAAGTGCCGAGTACCTTCCCTTCAAGTTTCGTAGCAACAGAATCGCACAGTTTTCTCGCAATGTCGGCAGCTACGTTCTTTGAAATTAGATGATCTTTTAGTTTGTCGAGAACTGGAAGCATATCTTCATGTTTTAGAGATTTGTTTCCTACAAGACTCTTGAACATGGAAAGCATTCCACCGGATTTCTTTTGCGCTGCTGGCTTCTTAATTTCAACTTCTTCAACTTCGTCTGATTCTTCCCCGGAATCACTATCGACTTCTAGGTCTTGAATTCCGCCTTTCATCTTGCCTATTAACTGAAATTAAAGTATAGATTTAGGTTGCAGAAATATTATTTCTATAAGAAAGTATCTTAAATTGTTTTATTAAATATTATTTTATAATTACCGTCGTGTCCGCTCCGACATAATCGCCTTCATCTTCAGGCTTGTCTTTAGTGCGCTCTAGTGTCGCTAGGTCCTTATTTGTACCTCCCAATTCCCAAACGCGAGGTTTCTTTCCTGCCTTTTCAGGCTTTGGACTTTTTCTAAAATTGATTTTTTTTTAAAAATTAATAACAAAATTATTTGAAGAAATATTTTACAGAAAAATGAACGTAGAACTAATAACTTATCAAAACTTACTGCTTCTCAGCTTTTTTCTTTTGGACTGAAAATTTTTGAGCGAGCTTCATGCGATTCAAAATCAGCGGGTCTTCAATCGCATCGCCATTTATACTTTGTACTGGTTTTGGTGACTCTACGGGGAGAGCTTCTTGAGCTACCACTAAAAGCGTGAATATAAACAAATCTCAAAATAAGAAATGAAAGTTACTTCACTTAATTTAACTTAATAAAAGTATGTTAGTATATAGTAAGAGTATAGTAACGTTCTATTGAAATCGTAATTGTGAAACTCTTACTACGGAAATGATAAAAATTAGTAAATCGTGCAAGCAATAAAGTCAGAATATGCGTTACAACTTACTCAGATCATCATCGGTACCATTGGTCCCTTTCTTCTTTTTACCTAAAAGCGTAAAACAGCATTTTTCCCTCTCCACTCTGTATGTATTAGTATTACTTAAAGCACATAAGTTTCTTAAATATAAATTAAATCTGTTAGATTTAGAAGAATATTATTTCAAAATACTAAGAAAAATGTTATAGAAGAGAAATTTCAATCAGAAAAAGATAAATAGCTTAGAAAATTAATTGAAGCTGTTTGTCAAAAAAGGTTCTAACCATTAAAATTTCCATTTGGAGAAAAAGATTTAATTTTGACTAAAGCACAGCCTAGGTCCTTTTCTGACAAATGGCTTCAGTTTAGAAACTAAATTTCCTTTCTCAAGTAAGTTTCTTTGATATGAATACCTTGTTTTTTGTTATCTTTGTCATCTTTGCGTTCAATCATACTAGCCACGGTTTTTTTAGATTTAAAACTTTCATCGAAAGTACGCATTTGTTTTGGAAGTTTCGCCTGTGCCTTTCCCCAATTTTCAGCAGCAGCAAGAATATTGTCATAACTCTTTTTGAAGTTATAATCGAAAAACAATTGTGATTTTTGCAATTCATTCTTGAAACGATCTCTAAATTCCAAATGAATATCATTTAAAAATTTGTCGACATATGAGAGTTGCAATATTTTTTGATATGCAACAACGAATATCAACTCAAATTCATTGTCTAACTTATACTGAAGACGAAGTGAATCGTGCTCATACGAACGAATTCCTGTACGTTCCTGAAAATGTATAAACATGTATGCATATAAAAAATTACATATTATAGGCAAAAAAGTAAAACTACAAATGAATGAACTTTCAAGATTATTTTCAACTTGTCAATTATTCAACATTTTTCCGGTATTGACTACATCGTCATAAAAATTAGCATGTGCATAATCACACTCATCACTTTTAAAATCATTAAAATTAAAATATTGACTTAATTAATGTTGAGATGAAAATCAAAAATGTTTGTCTGAGATAAACCAATAATACTCCAAAAAATTTTTAAATTGCTTAGATCTTAAGAATTAAATTATACTTGCGTTTTTAATTATGCCCTGAATAAATATTGCTTTCCATATTTTAAGATTATTCATATGCTTACCTGCAAAATGACACTTCGAATGAGCGCATTAACACTGGGAGTAAAAATTTGCGAAGTGCTTTGAAAATACCAAAGCACAATCCCGCCTTTACTAAATATCGTAAAAAGGTCGAGCATTTTTGCAGTGAAAAACAACACAATATTAAACGAATTAGGAAAACCTAACCTACAGCTGTACCGATTGTGACAGCAAAATCTCGTGTATAGTCTCGTCTCGTGTGGACTGCAAAGTTTGTACACGTCAGATTACCGGAAGCATACGAGACCACCATGTTTGTGTTGCAGGCCAACCAACTCATAAATATAAAAAGCGGTAAAATTAAATTCAAAAAAGAATCAAGCTCAAAATTAATACTAAATACATAATTATTATTAGATTAGATAAATTATAGAAAATATGAATGTCTATTAATAGAGTCTCTGTTAAATAAACTCAAAATTTTCATTTTTAAAACGATTCAATTCTAAAGTTTAAACTTTGAACTAATACATGTGGTTGAAAGTGTTCTTGACATATGAAATCATTCAAGTCAAATGAATATATTAATTTGTATAAATTAAATTTTAAAAATGTAGTGTCAGTCAACTCCGAAAATGTAATAAAATCTCACGTGAACTGACTCATTATTGCAGTTTCTATGTAAGTAGGTAAAGCTCTGACCTTTGAGTGCAACGGTTTATTATTAAACAAAATCGTAAGATGGAATAAAATTAACAGTATGTCATCCTCTGATAATAAACGTATTGTCTTGTTCTGTGACGTAGATTTTGTGCGTGATGTGATTCCTCTATTCTAGGAAGTCAGAATTGTTTAATCTTTTGAAGTGACGTAGGGATTTTCTCCAGCGTCACTAAACTGTCAGCAATGATTATTTCTGTGCATTTTCACTTGTTTGTGTGAGTATGTATCGTAAACAGTGACGTGACGTGGCTATTGCGCTACTCAACGCAACACGTGAGTTGAAAACCCATTGCTAACGAGACAAATCACTATATTTCCAACCATTTTTGACCATTTGTGACCATTGTTACGTCAGTGTCATTCTATATACTTTGGCATTCTTCCATTCTAGTTCAGATTGTTCAGAATCAGAGCCAGTGTGGTGAGACAGTGAGCCAGTTGCTATACTGATAGTGCTGATTCGTATCCTAGTGATCTTCTCCAAGAATTAAAGTTTGGATTTGGCAGTTACAAATTCGGTGAATCCGGTGTGGTAGATGCCAACATTTGAGTAAAAGCCGGTTATAAACAACAGCATTAGCTATTCGCTAATCATTTGCATGATTTTGATTGAGTAGTCGAGTTCTAAATATTGTACGTGATTGCACGTTCACATTGTTATAAAGTGGGAGGAACAATTTGCGTAAAGCCGTGAGTCATACCAATATATATCTAAGTGTAGCTTCAATTCAATTTTTTACAAAATATATTTTATACTTCAATTAATTTGCTCTAATAATTTCATCATATTTTTTTTTCTAACATTTTAAGTATACTCTTTTTAATGACATATATAAATAATAGTCTTATTGCGTCTTTAGTACACCCAGTGTAGGTTCACACCCGAAAATTATATCTACCTACATTATAAGTCCACACCCAGATATTTTGTATATTTTTAGATGAACACAGGTCAATTTTTATTAATAATAATACATATTTTTAATACCACCTTCCTATTTTATACATTAACGAAATGACAAGTAATTTGATGACATATATAGTTTGGGTATTTCCCAATGTACTCTGAATTTCCATGTCTTTTTGTAATTAATTTACATAGAACTTTTTAAATTCGATGTAATAATTAATTATTTTTTATTTTCTCATTTTACATTTCTTTATAGTTTTTGTGATGATTAAATAAAAAATATAAAAATGCTTGAAGGCCATCATTAATAATAATGAATGATCAATTCACAATGAACTGCTGACGATTTACTGTCTATTGATTGTTAGATATAAACCTAATTTATGCACGTTAATTATTCTCGCTGTGTATATTATGCCAATAATATCCTTAGTTTCTTCTATTCTTTATTTGTCTTTATTTTCTATCCTTGCTAATTTTTATTTTATTTCAACTTGACTCCTCAAGAACAAGATATTTCAAACTGAAAAACTACAAGATTTTTAATGAATCATAATTCAAGTTTCTTAGAAATATTAAAATATTAAACCACAAAAATAAATAAATAAATAACCAGATTTTATGACATTTTTCAGATTAAAATTGTGATAAGGAAACCAGAAAATCAAACAGTAAAAATGAGTTACGGTTATCAGGTAAATATCTTTTAATGCATCTTAATAGACTTAACTTGTGTGAATCACCTTTTTCCAACACTGAGAAACAAATCAAACATCTTATTTAAATTTATATTTAAGCTTGCAAGCAGATTACACGTATATTTCAAGAAATTTAACACAGAGAATCCAATAGAGAAAATGTTGATTAAAGAATCAATTGATGTTAATAAGATCGGACTTATATGTGGTTTGCACTGCATGTTACACATTTTCATTATTTCCTTAAATCTAAGGGGCCGCCAGTGATGCCGTTCCCAGGACAAAAACCACCGACGTCCTTCGGTCTTCCCCCAGGTACACCCTCTGCCCCCAATGCTCCGCCTTACCATCAAGGTGGTAACATAGGTTTCTCACAACCACCCACCTCCTTCGGAATGCCTCAACCTCAACCTCATGCTCCTTATCCGTCATCCAATACCTACCCTTCATCAAATTCATACCCTACACAAAATTCTCCTTATCCAGGTCAAGGACAGAATCCCTCATCTATGCCTTATCCACAACAATCTCTACCTTCTCCATATCCTCAGCAAGCACATCAATCTCCTTACCCTCAACAACAACCTCAATCAACTCCTTATCCTCAACAACCGCCTCAATCATCTCCTTATCCACAACAAGGAATGATGCCTACAGGAATGCCTTATCCACAAAACATGCCATCAAACCAACATGCCAACATGCCCCAACCAACTATGGGTCAACAATCTTATTCTTCATATTCACAACCTCATGGATCAGGAATTTATCCAAATCTACAGAGTGTATCGAAGCCTTCATATTCTCCCAATCCCTCACCTATTTCCAATTATCAATCAAGTCCTTCGTCTCCCTACAAAGGCGCGAGCTATCACGGGGGGCAGGGTACTGGGGCTAAATTTCCACCAAACGCTGCTCCAGGGTCTTATTCAACCCATTATGCTGCCCCAGCCCCCCGGATATCCAATGCCAAACCCAAGGTGAGCTGTCTTTTTAATCATAGATCCTCTCCTTCAACATCCTCAAAGTTGTTTTCTGACTGGTTCCATTTCAAATCGCGGAGACAGTGAAATAAATAATAAAAAGTTATCTGATATGAGCTTTGCTATATTATTTTTAATGGAACCAGCCCTGCCCTGTCCTATATAACATTGGAATGCGAAGGCATTTAAAGCTGTTTACGTATCTGTTATGTGAAGCTAATGGTAAATTTTTGTCAATTGGCTGAATGAAATTGTAAAGATTTGAATAAAATCTCTTAAAATTAGTTAATATATTAATTTTCTTCTCAGTTAAATTGATCAAACTTTTACCAGCGTCTTTTTCTATATGTAATCTAAAATTATACATGAAATATTTATAGGAACTGTGTTGCTTTCAGCATATATCTGGTTTTTGTTTTGTTAATGTTACGCAAGCACATATTACTTTATCTTAAGTTGAATACTTTATGTTCAATAGCTTTGCTTGTCCTTGATATCTCATATTCAATATTATTCATTAGATATAGAATTCCATCAGTCTCTGAATAAAGAAATTTTAAAATACGCTGTTCAAAAAGATAATTCTAAACAAAGTTTTTTGTCAATTCTTGTAAAACATTTCTACTTTGTTTCAGCTTTCGCCTACTGTCGTTCCTGAGGAGGACTTCGATCCTCGAGCAGATGCAGAAGCTCTGAGGAAGGCAATGAAAGGATTTGGGACAGATGAAAAGGCAATTATAAATGTTCTTGCCTATCGCTCTAACATGCAGCGCCAGGAAATCGGACTGCAATTCAAAACTCTTTACGGAAAGGTAATATGCATATGTAATATGCAATAAATTTAAAGTCGTGGATAATCTTCTAGCTTTTTAAGACGAATAGCAAAATGTTCCAATGTTAATTGGCTAAACTAATAGATACTCTGTACATTTTAAATATCGATTATAAATTTCATCTCATTAAAATCCAGTACATATTTCTGATATTAATATTTTTCTTCTATTATAACAGGATCTTATCAAGGACTTAAAGTCTGAACTCTCAGGCAATTTTAAGGACCTCGTTCTTGCTATGATGACCCCCTTGCCTCAATACTACGCAAAAGAACTCCATGACGCAATGGCAGGCATTGGAACTGACGAAAATGTTCTCATTGAAGTTCTCTGCACGCTATCAAATCACGAGATTAGAATCATCAAACAAGCTTACTTATCTTGTAAGTATATAATTGACTATTATAACAATTGCTTATTTTATAATTATGACCTTTTTTATTATTATTGAGATATATTTTGAACCTTTTCAGTGTATGGAAAACCATTGGAGGATGATATAATGGACGACACTTCGGGAAGCTTCAAGCGGTTAATGGTTTCTTTGTGCTGTGCCAATCGGGACGAATCCTATGATGTAAACCTGGATGCCGCTCGAGAAGATGCTAGAAAGCTTCTTCAAGCTGGTAAATTAGTCTTGTACAATTCATGCTCAATCAAAATTATAAAATGAATTTTTTTTCAGGTGAACTACGGTTTGGGACGGATGAATCAACTTTCAATGCAATTCTTGTACAGAGAAATATTGCTCAACTCTACGAGATTTTCACAGAGTACGCAAACATAACGGGACATGAAATCTACGATGCGATTGAGAATGAATTCTCAGGAGATATAAAGAAAGCTCTTCTTTCCATCGGTAAACATGTTAAACGATTAATTTCCCATTTTATTATCTTTTTCCGGAATAGAAAATATAATTCATGATATGTTTTCAGTTAAAGTGGTAAAAGATAGAGCTGGCTTCTTTGCGGAACAGCTTTACAAGAGTATGAAAGGTTTGGGAACAAACGATCGTCGCTTGATTCGTCTTGTCGTTACTCGCTCTGAGATAGATATGAGAGAAATAAAAGAATCTTTCATGGAGAGATATGGAAAGTCTTTAGAAGACATGATATCGGTTAGTATTTGTATACTATATGTTATAAAAAATTGCATCAAATATGTCTTTTAATCACCACAATTTGGTATTAAAATAAAGTTTTCTTTTCAGGGTGACTGTTCTGGACACTACAAAAAGTGCTTAATAGCACTTATTTCTTAAACTAGAACTGAATTGGTTCTTTCATTTCCATTTTATCAGTAAAATTCATGATTGTCCGTGACCTTGCATTTATAAATTTCTATTTCATTTTTCCAATGATTGATTTCAATTCATAGATGTAAGTGGAAGAACCAAGTGAATAGCATTGGGGAAATTAATCTAACGGAAATTTATCTTCAAAATTAAAGTAAAGTATTCTTCTACTTTATTCTTTTATCGACTAAATGTCTAAGCACATCATTATAAGTACCAGTTGCAATCAAAGAATTCAAATACGACAAGTAAAGTATAGGATATATAAATGTTTTTATGTAGTTTTTATATACTATAAAAACCAGAAATTAAAATAATTTGAAAAAAAAAACATTGAACAAAGTGCTAATAATTAAAATAATATGTTGAAAATAACATAGTAGAGCAAACTTATTCAGTATTATTTATTGCCCATATAATTGTATTACAATTATAGCCGATTTGTTATTGATTAATCTTCAATAATACATCGATAAAAACTGCTTAGACCTTTAATTTGATCGTAGATCTGATTATATATGTATATTTATGACTGTGCTATTTTCTCGATCCAATATTACTCTCCTATAAAAATGTATGTTCCTACATTTTAAAATGTGATAAAAATTTGTTATCTCTTCATGAAGTATTCGCTTCAAGCATTTCCCAAAAGTTCTTGATACAGCAGTGCCAATGTTGCTTCTATATATGTACTATTGTTATCTTTATGTGGTTATACAAAACATATTTTGAAACATTTATGATATACATATAGTTTTTGAAAAAAAAAAAAAATATATTTTTGTGGTAACGAGTGTTTAAAATATGTTGTGGAAATACGTTTGAGATTTGACAGATTCTACTTTCTCTAACTACACTTTTTAATGTGGCAGAATGTCCATTTTTGAATAAAATATTTTTTCACAGCCAATGCAATTAGTTACTTATTTGTAATCGCAAAATTCCTTCTAATTTTAAAGTTAAAATTATTTTGAAAATTAAAATGGCGCCATTTCAGTCACGTGACTGTTTTGCATTTCTGACATTTCTATAAAACATTTCAAACGTTTCTGACATTTTTAGTAATTTTTATTTACTTTCGGTTGGCAACACTGTGCTATGAATATCCCAGCAGTTCTCGCGTTGTTGCTCTGCTACAAACTTCGGACGGTTTATTTACAATATATATATATATAGTTACTATAAACTGTGAAACTGAAACCACTGAAACCGCGTTTGGAATCGATGCTACCTGCTGTAGAAAGTGCAATTATTCAATAAATTGCTCAAAAATTAAGATAATCATGGAGAACGAAAAAAGTACCATGTTAGCAATGCTACAGCTTCTAAGGAAGTACAATTTAAAAGTGAGTAAACCCATTAAATTCAATTCTGTCTTCAGCCTAACCTCAAAACTATTTTATAAATAATACCTTTTTCTTCAATTTTCTGAATTAAAAAGTATCCTAAACTTGGTTCAAACTCTTCGGATTGTTGTAATCAATTTCAAATTTCATTTTTTAGGGAACTGAAGAGTTATTTAGAAAAGAAGCAAATTTAGTTGATGTGCAAGTGGAGGGAAATCAACAAAGCGATTCGGAAGTGAGCAATGTTTTATCTGCTTATAAAAGCGAAGGGGACCCAGCGCTTTATGAAAAGTCTTATAGTGAATTAAAAAAATTTGTTGAAGGCTCCTTGGATATTTATAAGGTTAGTACGATTTTTCCTACATTCTTTAGAGTTTCTTTTAGAATATGTATACTGGACCTATTCTTAAAAAAATTTTTTTATGATGCCAAATTGACGTTTGCTACGTTTATCTGTTATTAGCACGAATTAGGTACAATATTATTTCCGGTGTTGGTCCATATGTACCTGGAATTGGTTTACAACAATCACTCCGCAGAAGCGAAAGAAATAATGGATAAGTACAGTGAGAATTTGGAAGAATATTATCAAGCTGATTTGAAGCGATTGTCTAACGTGACAAAACGCCAACAAATGGATGGAAACGAACTCATAGATACATTCAAGTTTGTATAATTTCATAAAATGTACTGATTTATATCATACCATTGCAAAAATATTTAAAATAACTTTAATTTTTTTTTCGTTTAGATCAAATCAGTTTATAATAAGAATGTCCAGAGACACACTTTCAATGTTGAAGCGTCACTTACAAGAGAAAAAATACAACAGTTTATTGAATATCATTAATGAGCGACTTTATTTTGATATGTATGAAGGCGTAGCGAGAAATAAATTACAAATTGAAGCAACCTCGGGTGCAACTTTAGGAGAGGCGACAAGACAAGGTAACTAATCTGACGAAATATTTATGTAATTATGTTGTTTATATGTAAAATTTTGATTTACATAAAGAGAGTGTTACTATTTATTCTTTTAGATAATAAGGCGAGAGTTTACTACGGTCTTTTAAAAGAACCTGAAATTCAGTGTGTAAATCCCCCCGAGGAAGAGGAAGAAGATACAGGTGGCGGAGATGCAGACAAGCCAAAGAAAAAGAAAGCCAAAAAAGACCCCCTCTTCTCAAAGAAAACGAAATCAGATCCTAATGCACCACCTGTAGGAAGAATGCCTTTACCTAATTTGTAAGTATGAAATAAAAGGATTTTTTTACTTTAAAATTTAAATATGTTATAATTTTTGAAAACTTTTATAATAGGAAAGATGCAGATAAAATGGAGAAAATTAAGGCTCTCAGGGAAGCGACCAAACGAGTCGCACTTGGACCCGAGACTTTACCTTCCATATGCTTTTACACTCTTTTAAACGTAGTTCATAGGTAAATTACACTTTATACGACTTTTTCTTTTTTATTACAAATTTGAAATTCTTTTGTCTATTTATAAACCTTTTTTTATTACATAGTGTTACTGCCGCGGAGATTTCGGAAGATTCAAGTCTATTGGCTGTCGGATTTAGCGACTCAGTTATAAAGGTCTGGAGTCTCCTTCCACAAAAATTGAAAACGATGAAAAGCGCTGATCAGCTAGCAGAAGTATTAACAGAGGCCGGTGAGTGAAAACAATGTTTTAAACAAAAGTGCTCATTTTATTAGTTTTTTTTATATTTGGAAATATTATATTTTTAATAGACGATGTTCTTGTGAGGATGATGGATGAAAGAACAGCAGAATCGGTGAAGCTTTTACATGGTCACAGTGGACCTGTATATTGTTTATCTTTTAGTCCTGACAAAAATCTTCTTCTGTCGTGTTCTGAAGACATGACAATAAGACTCTGGTCGCTACATACGTGGACCTGTGTTGTATGTTACAAAGGTCACCTCTTTCCAGTTTGGACAGTGAAATTTTCACCGCACGGCTATTACTTTGCGACTGGTTCACATGACAAAACTGCAAGGCTTTGGGCAACAGATTGTCATCAACCACTGCGAATATTCGCCGGACATTATTCTGATGTCGATGTAAGACTTTGTACAATATTTCTAGAGATTTTGTAAACTTTACTCTGTTCTTTATATAAATTGTGAATCTCACAGAATTAATAATATACAATTGCTTCTTGCAGATTGTACAGTTCCATCCGAATTCCAATTACATAGCAACGGGTTCTAGTGATATGACTGTTAGATTATGGGACTGCGTTACAGGCAGCCAAGTAAGATTCATGACTGGTCATAAAGCACCAATTTACTCTTTTGCGTTTTCCATTGAAGGACGATTTTTAGCTTCAGCGGGTGCAGATCATCGAGTTCTGGTTTGGGATCTCGCACATGGACATTTAGTCGCAGCTCTTTCAGGTCACTCTAGTGTTATTCATTGTCTTTCATTCAGCAGAGATGGAACTCTCCTTCTCTCGGGATCGTTAGACTGTACAATTAAGGTCTGGGATTTTACGAAGTTGGCCGAAGAAATGAGCTTGGAGGACGTGAATGTCTCTCACAATCCAGACGTAAAAACTAATACAGATTCCTACCTTCTAAGGACATTCCCAACGAAAAGTTCACCCATTCTAGCTCTTCATTTCACGCGTAGAAACCTCGTTTTAGCAGTCGGTATGTACGAATCGTCCTAACGGCAGGACGTTATTTTTTGTACTAATTGTATCATAACAGTTGTTCATAATAAAATTTTAATATTGTAATTCGTATTTTGTAGAATTCAATTTTCAATTTAATTTTTTTGGGCAAATTTTATAAGAAACTCTTGTAATTATTTATTTTTAAATTAATAAAGTTTTTCTTGGCACATAAGTAGAAAGTATATCATTAGGCTACCTAGTATTAAAATTAACTATTAAAGCCCCTTTCTGGAAATTTTGATTCAAAAAGTATTACATAATACCAATCAATTATGAATGACCAATTAAAATTGTGATGACCCGATCTCAGGGCCGTCTATGAGTTCGTTAGTTTGAGACGAACTACTTTTCAAAAAGGCGCGAAGGCTTTAAATTATTTTATGCTTATCGGCAAGCTTATGAAGATAAGCGAGGAAATTCAATTTCTTTAAATAAAATATGAACAAGGTGGATTGCAAGGACTATTTATTAGCTGAACGTAAAATATTAGATATATTATCGAAGCTTGAACTAGTGACGAGCTTGGGAGAGAACGAACTTCCCAAGTCAAGAGCCAAGACAAATCTGAATCTTCAAAGGTAAAACTAGAAGACAGTCACCCGGTAAGAGGTGGACGGTAGATACATATAGGGTAGAGGGAGAATTACAATTTTTGAGAAGAGGTGGAAAATGACGTTTCCTCGTTCGAAGCTTGGGTTTTGGGTTTTTCCTTAGGTAGGCAATATTAGCAATTCTTTTAATGGTTGGGACACGCGCTATATAAGGATTAATATAAACGAGGATGCTCTACTTAGGACGCCTGTCCTAAATACGTACCGCAATAAAACTATACCTGCGGTCACACGCTACCTGGATTAGGTGGATAATTTACAATGTTGGGAAAACGCAAGTACAATAATAAATGCGACCGTGCTAATTCCTTTAGGAAACTCATAAATATTTTCGTTTGACATTTTCTTTATGATTCTAAAAGTATGAAAGTATTCTATATTAAATATATACGTCTTATATTAAAGTCTCCTTAGATCTACAATTCTGCCTTTGAATCTATGTAATTCTAAATTCAAATTGTATAAATGGAATAGATCACGTGATCTAAAACATTCGATTTAAGAGCAGAGGGCTTGTGAATTAGCCTTTATATTCTTGCTCTTGCGCAGTGAAAAATATGAAGATGAGCACACATGTGTACTCATCACAAAATGGTCAAAATAGCGCCATCTACAACAATAATTTTCACATTTCCAATGCAGAGTAAATTTCTTGTCTGCTCGTTGTCTGCTCGCATGCGAAAGTAAAAAAGAAATAAAAATATCTGATCGAGTTCAAATGAAAGTGAAACTATAATGTCAGGTGGTAGGTGGGACTCCAATATTCTACTTTTCACCTGGGCGTTGTCCGTCGTAGGTATTACGATATAATAATCTTTCACTTTCGACGATGGGTGACAGCCAGGCTAGGTTAGGTAAGTAATTTATTTTTTTGAATGATTCCTATTATTTTTCCCTAAAAATTATACTTTGGGTATAAATAACGTGTACAATTTTTTATTACATCTACAATTATTTTCAATATTAAATTTAATAATTAATAATTGTGATTAATAATCCGTTTGACGTTTGGAGCTCAAGGAATGTTCCGCATATTATTTTTAATGGATTTTGAAAACTGAACTGTTTTTATTATTTGTATTCTCATGCTTAAGTCAGTTTATAGCTGAATAATTCATTTAAATTAAAGACATCTGTCTTTGTGAATTGACCCAAATTTGGTTGGTTCCATTTGACAATTTAGACTAACTTGGTCTAGTCCATATTTTATGTCATTAAATTATTAGTAACAAGCTACTGATAGCAAGAACAAGTCAACGAATAATACTTATTTTTTATTTTTTAAATTTTACTTAATTTGACAGGTTTCTTTAAAAGAAATTTTATTCAAAAATAAGTGTTACTATAAATGACAAAATGCAGATGATTTTGTATGTAATAATAATAAAGAATTGTGCTTTGTGCTATATATTCTCTATAAATGTTATTGTGTTTAAAAGATTAATCATTTTGTTTTTTATTTAAATATACCTTTATTATATATCTATTATGCATTATATATATATATATATTTATAATATAATCAGATGAAAAGATGTAATAAAAATCAATAATTTTGTATAATATACGTCTAGTAGGCGTGGCATTACTTTTCTTGATTAAAGTAAATACATTATACTGTTGGATACAGTGATATCTTCTGAAATGAATGTCAGTTTTAAAAATTTTCTATTGAAATTGAACATTTAAAAGAAAGACATTTTTAGTAATCCATCCTCTGTGAAATATTTTTTTTTTAGGAAACTATGAAATGCTTAGAGCTTTGTACGACTTTAAGGCGACTTTCCCCAAAGCTCTAAGTTTTCGAGAGAATGATTATTTCGTCCTTTTACAATCTAATACAAAGCAGAGAAACTGGTGGCAGGTCATAAATAAGGAAGGCCAAGTTGGTTTCATTCCATCTAATTATGCGACTACAGAAAAGGTAGAAATTTAAAGTAATATTTCGACTTTGTACGAGGTTTAATAAAATGTTTTATCATTTGTTAATGTTTCAAAATATTTCCAAATTTCCAGGTGCAGCCTCAAATATTGATCGACTTCTTAGATGAATGTATAAAATTGTTCTCTACAAATAGCAGCAAGCAAGAAAGCCCAGTGGTTACTGATAGACAGGCTCTCTTGGCAAAATTAGAAGAAAAGAAACGCCAAGCAGAACAAGGTAAAAAGACCAAAAAGCAAGCCCCAATGCCACCTGATTTTGGGAATACAACTCCTGACAGGGACAATAATAGTTTTCCGATCGTCTATAATAACCCAGAAGGCGATATAACACCAACTGCAAGCAATGTCTCTTATGCTAGCGTGAAAAGCATTGCTCGATACGAGGGAGATTCAGTTTTAGAATCAAACAAGTCGGAAGCACAAGCACGACGTGATTCATTTAATGAAAAAAGGAGGCAGTCCTTACCACGTCAAACAGTCTCTGAAACTGTCCAGCGAGTTCAGCCCCAAAACGCAGAAGTGCAAAAGAGCAATTCTCAAAATAATGTAAAACCGGCGAATCAATCTCCTGTAAAGAGCAGATCGTCAAGTGTGGCTGAAATTAATCCCAGAACTGCTTATCATTTGTTGGATCAAGTTAGACGAAATACCCAACTCAGTTATGAAATGTCTAAAGTTGCTGTTTCTGTAGTCGTTGCAGGACTGCATGAAATTCTACCTCAAACTGTAAGCCATTATTTGGAAACAATTCTAAACCAATTAGAAGTTCCTCTTAGTATGTCCAAGATGACCATTGAGGAAACTTACGACGCCAATAGGCTGAAAGTAATTTTTAAGGAACTTACGTCTTGCAAGGAAGACTCTCAGCAAAGAAGCTGGATGTTGTATGAGGACGAGTCAATTATTGTGGAATACATTAAAGAGCTTACTTCTATTCTAGTAAGTGTATCATTTACAAAAATTACTAATCCACTTTACTTTAGATCGAATTCATTTCAAATCAGTCAGATTCTACATTTGAAGTCGCAGAACCTGTCTGGTTTGAAATATATTCGGTCTAAGGTAAGTTGTAAAGTTTGACAGTTGATTTTTATTTGACTTATTTTGTATTTTCAGACTAATGCTGATGCCAATGTCTCGAGGTATGTCTTGAGACAAGATCAGTATACCGGGGTGACAACCTTGATCCAATATTATCAAATGGAACCTAGGTGGACAATTAGACAGCTGCTTTTACAATCTTTCGGTGTTATGTGCAGCCTTGATAACATAGCTTTAACTATCATGCTAAATAGCATATTGCCAATGGAATTAGCAAGGTAATTAATCAGCCTTTTTTTCTCTTTATGTGTTTTATTTTCAGATCATTATTTTTATGTTCACTAAAAATACTTGAATATTTGATATTTTTAAATAATAGAGACATGCAAGCGAATCCTAGAAACGTACCAAAGTTAAATTATTCCTCACTCTTACTCACCATGATATTTTCTATGGGCGAGCCAATGCCAATCACGCATTTAGGTAAGAAATTCGTAATATTTTTTTTTTAGTTTAAATAGAAATTCTCTGAATAACATTAAGAATTGAAATGATTAAAAATTATAATTATGGTTTTCCAATAGAGCAACTCGGTGTGGACTTTATTACATTTTTATTTGAATTAATTGAAATCCCACCCGACACTGATCTGGATGATCAGATTCCCGATTTATTTGTAAATCTTATCTTGTCGTACAATCTGCAATTTATGGCTTCTGAAAATATAGTACTGAATGCTCTCAAAGGAAGGACAGTTGCCAAAGTTTTTACAGAAAAAATCTTATTTCTGTTAAATCGAGAAGGTAAAGCTTCTGGTTATTTAGTGTAATAAAAAGGAAAAACGGACTTTTTGAAAATGGATTCGCTTCTAATTCCTATTTCAATACAGAGGATCCTGTTCGTATATTTGACCACCAGCCTGCACCACCAGATTCAGTCCTGAAGTTGTTCATCGACTTGTTCAATAAGGATGTAACGGCAAATCTCTTCTATACTAACGACGTAAAAGTACTGATTGATATTATATTGAGACAGCTGCTTGACATAGCTCCTGGTGACAAGGTAAGCTATTTTAATTTCTCATTCCATACCCTGTAAACTAATTTCAATTGAAAACAAAAAAAAAAGTAAAATGATTTCAAATTTCCAGCGAAGACAATATTTGGAACTTTGTCGTCGTGTTTTGCGGACTTCTAGCTACAATGAGCACCGACATCGCTCCGAGGATGTATTAAAAAGTTTCACAAGGTTAATACCACCACGTAGCTGCATGCAATACCCAGCCATGTAGATAAGTCGCCTCACTGATTTCCGCTTTGCAGAATATTTTGCGAGGAGTCTACCGAGAGCCAAGAAGATCAACAGTTGGTGCGAGATATTAGCAATGAATTCCCGCACTTATTTCAAATGTGACATTTACTGTCATCTTCCTCTGCCAAGGTGGAAGACGAAGACGATCTACAAACTCTCGTTTAGAGACCTTTTGAAAAATATGCGTCAAAATGATTTTCTCAATATAAAAAATAATCTCATTTTTCTCTTGCATATTTTCTAAATATTGCGAATATTAGAAGCTCAATATACTTTAATCCAAAGAGATTATTCCTCTTCGAGATTGTGAGTTTAGATATTATTAATATCAGCTAATTTCAAACTAACGTTCTTCTACTTTTGAGAAAAAAAAAATATTTAAAGATTTAATATAATCAAATTATTGTACAATTGTACATAGATGATTCGAATACATTCCACGTATGTTTCTGGACCACTACGTTGAAATCTTTGATAGATACTGGTTCTAGTAAGAGTAGTAAAGGTGATTTAGTAGTAAAGACTAATATTAAAATGTAAAAGGTGATCTTAAATATTGAAATATTATAAGAGTAAGAGTAGAAAAAAGAGAAAAGGATTTCCAGTTCTGCAAATGAGTATCGCAGACTTGTATTAGTCTAGTCTTTAACTTATGTACATCGGAATAGAGTTTTAAGTCATACGATTAGATTAGAATTTATTAGCTTTTAGTAAATTTTATTCATCAAGGAAAGATCTATTATACTCTCGTCTTGAGTGAATCTTTTGATTCTAAGTCAAGTGATGATATTGAAATACACTCTGATTGAGTGCCATGACCAAGCCAAACGCTTCTTCGTACGCAAAAGAATTGCCAGAGCACAAAATTGATTTCGCTCGAGCACAGAATGATTGATCGAAACTAGTCTAACACTAGGGACTCTATTTTTTTATGGATATCTCTATTACCGATAACTCTGTTTCTGGACTATTGTCAATTACAGAGGAGTCTCAAATTATTGTGATTGTAATTATTAAATGTTAAATAAATCAAGATTTAGGAAATCCAGCAGTTTAATTTAACTTTAATATTTAAAAACGAGCTTGATTTAAAATATGATTTGGAATTGAAGAAAATGCATTTTCCTTTTTGGCAAATTTTATTAACAACAATAAATACTGACCATGAAAAATTCAGTAGGCTCTTTGTAAGAACGGAGTGTAACGTGACTTATGTAGTAAAAATTCTATTTATCAGGAAGTGGAGCCAAAGGGATTGTCGGATTAACGTCCAAAGGATGTCGCATTATCATCTTCGAACAATGTCCAAGATATTTCTCTTTCTCTCTGACTTAAGACGATATTTTGATGCTTTACAGATGAATGCACCGAGTCGTTGAAAACATGGAAACAAGTAATTCAAAGTAGTGTGACTGGTGCACAAATTGATCTTCTCGCACCCTGGTCTTCGAACATTTATTCTCCAGTCATCATCTCCATGAATTCTGAAACATAAAAGTATTAATTGTAATTTGTAATTTCCCTCGATGTCTATATTAAGCCTAGAATAACTTAAGATTTGACTAATTCTTGACAGTTTAGAAGAATTAGTGTAAAAATAAATGAACCGAATACTTCAAGAGTATTTATTTATATCTTACAGACTGATGAACCGAATCAAAACGAAGAGTCAAAAATAACTGGCGCAATTTGACTAGTCAGTCATAATGAGTGGCATCTGCTTCCAGGTTGACAGAATGCGGATATGCAAGCAATAAATAAAAAATATCTTGTTCTTTTGAACAGCTCATTACAGTGGGTGGATCATCAACAGTAGGAAGAAGATTGAGGAATGCCAAGTCCTTGATACTGAACTTGGAACACGAGAAGTTTTCGTAATTCATATAATACTCGAAATATAAGACATGGAATATTATTTATTCAAATTTCTCGCCTCGTTGCGTACTCGCGAATGGTCCAACCAGTGTTGAGCTTTGTATGATTGACGATTTACCATTTTGCGATCTGCAAGCCAGCCAGAAAATTCTGGCTGAAAACGC
The DNA here is from genome assembly GCA_904066015.1 of Synergus gifuensis. Taxonomy (NCBI): domain Eukaryota; kingdom Metazoa; phylum Arthropoda; class Insecta; order Hymenoptera; family Cynipidae; genus Synergus; species Synergus gifuensis. The sequence goes on from CAJFCO010000030.1 coordinate 6,389,289, forward strand.
GATCCACTTCTGATTACATTATATCTATGAATTACTTTAATAGCCAATTAAAATTACAGACTATCTATTTTAAACCAAGTATTTAATTTCATTCGCATTATCTGCATTTTATTCAAAATTTGAATTTACGATTTCTTGGAAATTAAATATAGATCCCTGTAAAATGGAATTCATTTTTGCATAATAATTTTACGTTAATTGTTTTTCTAAGACTTTATAAAAACATAACTGTTTTCTTTTTCAACGTTCCTGATATTGTTCATTCGCTTTGTATTTCTAAAGATCGTTTCGGCGGTATGAGTATTACAAAACTGTTATGATAAATCACGCTGATTCTTTACGCCCCCGTATTAAAGTAGCGCGGGGAAACGAGATCGCTCCAGATTATATGGCACGTGTATAAATAAACGTGTTTCGCTCGGAGCTAAGTGCTTCTTCTGATGATCAAGCTCAGAAAGTCCAAATTCATTTTACGTGATCAGAGATTACCTCAAAATTGATTAAAAATGATGATCGATTGACGAAACGAAAGACAATTAAATTATCTTAGCTTACCATCAAAATCAACTGTTCCAGAGCCATCAGAATCGATTTCCTCGATCATGATGTCAAGTTCTTCATCAGTTAGTTGGTCATCAAGTTCTCTGAGGATTTCGCGTAAACATGTTGTGGGGATGTATCCATTACCTGTGAATTAATTTAGAAAAAAACTTAATCTTCTGAACAATGTCATATGATTTTAGATAGAATATATTTTACAAAATTACCTTCTTTATCGTACAGTCTGAAAGCTTCGCGCAGTTCTTTTTCCAGGGCTTCAGCATCTTCTTCAACAATGAATTTGGCGGCGAGAGTTACAAATTCTTCGAATTCAAGGCGTCCAGATTCTGGAAAAGTGATTAAATAATAATGTGATTAAATTGAAATGGACAGTGATCATGATTGATGATTTAAAGCATTTTATAAAAATTATAAAAACATTTTATTGCTTACTGTCTGCGTCGACTTCTTCAATAAGCTCATCAAGAATTTTTTTGTTGAAAGGTTGTCCCATCAGTCGAAGAATATCCGCAACCATGTCAGTAGGAATGCTGCCACTCTTTTCTCTGTCAAAGCTGTCGAAAGCTTTGCGCAAGACTAAAATTGAACAAATTCATTTAATTAATATAATTTCCTTTGTTCATACTGTACTGTACGTTAATTAAAAAATAGTAATCATTAAGCTAATGTTAAATTTGATTTTCTGAGTGGAGAAATCATTGAGCGTACGCTGACGCCAATGTGTTCGAATTTAGATTCGATGTTAATGCCCTTCTTTCCATTCCCCCGCGATTCTGGCGCGAAGCTTATTTGGCTCGCACGACTCGATCCATGTTAATTCGGCAAAGATCTTCACGACTTGCTACTCCAGAAATCCTTAGATTGTACTTTACGACATCCTAACAAACATCCATTACGATTAAATCTAAGTGGACAATAAATTTCGAGCTCTACATTTCCCAGAAAATTATTTCTTGTCAAAAGGAAATTTTGCAATTTGAGGAATCTCAGGTGCAATTTACATCAATTGCTTAATTTAGTTCATAAAAGAGTTCATCTTTCTTTAGAACTTTTTCCCGCAAATTGTATAACTATTTTTAATTTAGAGAGTGTAAGAAAATGTCATTCGATATTTTTTTTAAGGAAGGCGAAATACGTTTTTAGTTCTATACTAACGCTACTGATCGAATCAAACTCAAATAAACTTTTAGGGTGGCTTGGTAGAAACCTAAAACTCAGGGCGAATGAAGTCAAATTTTCTGCTTTCTGTGATTACTATTATTCAAGACTAGCCATTCAAAAAATTCCAAGTCCTTTCCGCGTTAGCACCAAAATTCTACCGAATTTGAATCTGCAATTTTAAATTAGGCCGAATCCATTTAAAAATTGGTATAAAATTTAAATCTGGGTTTCTTGAGAAAATTGACTATAAATATTTTCAGAAAAACCGTCGCTATTTTGTTAATTTTGAATATTTTCTAAATTTTGTAGGGGACTTCTAAAGTAATTAGTAATTAGTAAAAATAAGAAAAATCATTTTAACATCAAATACTAAAATTAATTTATAGAGAAGAAACTTCAGGGAATACTAAATTTTCTAGATGGAAGAAATGTTCATTCTGGTGCGTTCATCGGGTGAAGGGAATGAAAATATATCGCACATATGTAATGGTTTTCAGTTTAAAGAAGGACTAAAGATAGTACTAGCCCGGGCCAGCTTCCGGAACGAGTAAATGAGGTTTGCCCATGACGTAGGGTTTAAGAGAGACAAAGAGAGACAGACAAACGTCTAATAGTCATATAGAGAGAATTTCTAAATTTAATTTATGGTCCAAAAATCAGCCTTCTTTTATACGATTTGATATGATAATCGAATTATTCCAAATACATTCCCAGGAATGATCAATTTCGAGTCTCTAAACCTCCAAAGTCTACAAAATCAAGCTTTCTAATAATAAGAGAAAGTTCACAGTGGGTGGTCTCTGTTTATTTTGGATCGCTTCACGATAATTCTGTCTGCACCGAGAGACAGTATTTTAATATAAAAATCAAAAATAAAGCGATAGAGTGAAAGGTACGACCAGTTTTTTAAATAGAATCAAGCATCTGCTTGCATAAAAGTTAATATTAAAGGAAAGCGAATCCAAAAAGTCATTAGAATTGGATTTCTCATATTAAGTGGTATATTTCAAGGAAAAGACCAATTGTACTATTATTATGGTTGTTATTTTGTCGCCCAGTTTTCAATATCAAAATACTTGATTCTTTGAATTCGATATTTTTAGTGGATACATCGGAGACTATTTTATTTTTGATAGAGGAAAGTGTATTGTAGTATTTATTTATAGAAATTTTCAAAAACATCTGAAAATAACATTTGTTTCCATCATTGTGACTCACGACCAAGCACATGGAGACTGAAGATCAGCCGTAGCTTTCTCCAGAAGATGAAACGTTTCGTTAAAACGTTGGTTTTGTTAAAATGTAAACATATTATTTCAAAATTTGCGGGGGCCTATCAATAGTATCAATGACTAAGAAATGGCTATTGAAGAGCGAAACAACCACATTTTAACGTAAATATTTTGGGAAAAAAACAGAAATTTCAATCAAAATGATTTGTTATTGATTACATATTCTGTATACCAAAATTTAAAAAATAAATAATGATTTCTTTGACCTATAATTAATTTAATTAATTTAAGCTTCTGAAGTTAATGATGACTGTAAAAAGATGTTGAATTTCGTATAGAAAACTTTTGTAAATACGCGCGAGGAGGTCTGATATAGTCTGTTCTGTTTTTTAAAAATATCGATTGGAAACTGACGCAACTCAGTGAATTCGACTCTCTAGTTTATATTAACTTGAGTTAATCTCGAGTAGAATTCTATTTTTCCTTTACTACGTACCAGCAATCTGCTCTGGCGGGAGCTCGTCAGCCTGTAAACAAATACGAATAAAGACTGTTAATGTTCTTATAAATGAACAAAAGATGCCAAAAATAATTTTGAAAACAACGCTTTTCTATTGAGATTTCCACCATTGCCAACAAAATATTATAAAGCTGCAATTGTTTCTCGGAAAAATCTTTAAACAATGATGGTCAATGAAATTTTTAATGCTAATTTTTAATTAAAGAAGTACTATGTTATTATATCATTATTATTATATTTCCATAAATTATCATTTGAAAAAGGCATCTGGTGAGAAATATTCGATTTTAAAAAAAGCATCACATGCTAAAGTAATTCATGCGTGTAATAGACAATTTTTATTATTCTAAATATATTATTTTTGTTATTTTCCATTAATTTCAGTCACTACAGAAGGTATATGACAATACTTTTCTCATAAATGTATTTATGAGCTGCAATATTGGGAATCATATAATTTCTGCAGTAGAGAAACCCCCGAATAGTCAGACCGCAAAGGGCAGTGGTTGTTTTCTATTAAAACGAAAGAAAACTTTTTTTTAAGGGACTTTCTTATGTATTCTTTAAATTGAAAATTAACGAAACATATTCCTATTTTCTTACCAAGATTCATAGCAATAATAAAATGTAATCTTTTCAAATAACATTGCAATTTTAAGAGAAAATCGTATTTTAATGAAATAAACAGTATTCAACCCTTTTCTATTTAGTTTCACAGAAAAAGCCTGTAAAAATGCACAAAAACAAAATGCAGATTACAATTAAAGTATAGTCACCAGGCATTCAGAAGGAAGAGAGAGGAAATATGCGAGAAGAGATAGAACAAGGATGTAGGCAATATTTTAAAAATACTACAAAAAAATATTACATATTTATGTGACTAAAATTGAGATTTTTTTTATGTAAACAGTGTAATGTGTTTTTTAGAGAGCTCCTTATTTTGAAAAAATTTGAAACGTCAACACAATTTGAAAAAAAAGAAATCCAAAATAAAGACAGCTCTTGTGTTTCAAGTAAATAGAATCTAATAAAAGTTTATGTAATAAGGTCAATAAGCACTCTGATTTAAGAGCTTTTATTTAAAATCTATTATTAATTTTTCGAGAAAAAAAAAAATGTTTTCCAATATAAAAATATCTGAGTGAGAACAGGAAAATTGTAAAGACATGAAATATAATTAAATTATGATTACAATCACTGATCATTCGTGCTTTTTGTAATGCATAAACACTCAGAAAAAAGATTTCTTGGAATCAAAAAAATATTTGTTTGATATACAGCTTAAGAAACTGTTTTAGAATTTCAAAAAAGTCTCTTTGTTTAAAAAAAATTATTTTTCTGAATGATATACAAATATATGTAGTCACAGTATAAGTAAAGAGTGCACAAAGAAAATGAATTGTTTTAATCAAGTACAGTATATTAACTAAATGTTTTGGTATTTCACAAGAGAGGCTCATCTTCTTAGTTAAAAATATAGTGAAAATGCACAAATAAGTGAAAGAAATTTTCAAGTACGTAATTTAAAAATAAATTTTCACCTTTTCACTATAATTTCAAGAAACGCAATGATTTAAAATTGGAAGTTTAGAATTCAAGAGACTGCAAGAGATTAAACAATTAATTTGAAGAAGTGTGTGTCAGTCTGAGTAAAAGAGAGAGGAGATAAACAAAGAAAAATAAAAAACGTAATAGGAATTCGTTTACCAGGGCGACGACTTACAATATCATCAATAGAACATACCATCGTGGCGGCTTAGCGGTTTACTTTTTAAAGGAAGGGTACACTGAGCAAGGAAAACAACAAACTGTCGAACTCTTCACGTCCTGAAAGCGATGAATAGTTTTTGTTTAATAAATAAATCCAGTGATAGTGTGAAGTACGAGGTACGAGCTTAATCCGTAAACTGCCGCGACTTGTCGGTACGAACGGGGTAATATTTGAAACGACTGATATAGCGGTTGCGTACTCGCCCCCGTGGCCCCGTGGTCCCTATATCCCACGAAACCGGAACCGGTTTAAATCGTGCATCCAAAAGTTCCCCGTTGGCTGCATGTTCCAGCCAATCAACCGCAAGCTCCTTGGAAACGACAACACTCGTAAGCTCCTTGCGCTTGCGCTATTCTTGGATCATCATCTTGTGAACGATTTGGTACCACAGGAAAATTTCGTAGGGGGAATTACACTGGAAGCAGAAAAAGACTCTAAATGACGAAGAAAAGATCATTTAGCCAAATTTTTTTTTCTTTCGAACATATACCAGAAATTTCAAACGTTCAAATGAACGAAATATTTTTTCCTAATTCTATTTTATCCAGAAATATTAGTACATAAAATAAAAATAGTAATTACAAGATTCTTTCAAACAGAATTATTTTAAATGCAAAATAAATCAATGTTTGAACACTGTTTCTACTCTAAAATGAATAGAAGAATTCATCCATTTGAACGTTCAGAACTGGAAACACATTTTCTATAACTGTATGGTATATCCTAGCTGTATTTCATCTTCTTGCATTTCTGCAGCGGCCAACAGAATTTTCTACAAACATTTCATTTTAGTTGCTGTTCCAACAAACTGAGGCGATTGTTGAAAAAAGAGTCACGTACGCCAATCTATCATTTGAAGGAAATCGACTTGTTTTCATTCAAGAAGTTAGTTTCTTTAAAAAAAAGTGGTGTATGTGCGCCATTTTTTATAAATGAAGGGGATTCATAAAAAATACATACTATTTTACTTGTTATTTCTCTGAATAAAACTTTTTATTGGATTTAAAAGTTATTTCTACACAGTTAAAATTTTGTTAAGTCGTCAGGTTTTGGCAGAGAAGGGAGCGTAAAAATATCTCCATGTAGTTTATGATTAGCCCCTCCCCCCACCTCCTTCAATTTAATAACTTCAAATTAAGAATTCTTCAATTTTAAAGACTTGTTATATGTATTTTGTAAATTTCAGGTCCCTGTCATGTCACATGTCGTAAATCTCTTTGCACCTTGTCACATCTGCCACAAGGCACACCTGCAACATCTTTCACCAAGCAAGTTTTGAATTTGTTACAATTTGTTTGGATTCTCAAATTCAATCAAAAGTTGCATTAAAAGCTTAACTCTGCTTAAACTCAAACACGGAAAATTTATTATAATATGAATCACTTTCGAATTATGCTTATGCGTAATTTTATCAAAATTAAAAAATAGATTTTGCGATTTTTATTTCTTTTATAGAAAACAGAAGTTTTTTTTTGTAAATAATTATAGCAAAAATGTTAAATAATACCATAGTACAGTAGAACTGAGAAATTGGCTGCGAGTCTTTTTCTTGTCGTCAATCAGTCAATCACCAAAACCATTTTTTAAAAGTAAAAACTCAAATGACAAAGGGAGAAGATCTAATTATAAAATAAAATAAATCCTTTTCTTTAATACATATTAAAAGTCGGGTATTTTCTAAAATTATATTCTTTCGCGTCATATAAGAAATAAAAAAAATTTTATGACTAAAAACAAGGAGATTTTCCATTTAATGTATTTAATTATTTATAGATTGTATATATAAATTATTTATACTTGGCTTTAATTTATAATGAACAAAACTTGAAGCAGTGTTTCAGAAGTTCAAAAATAGATGAAGAAACTCCCCCATGGCGACTTCAAAACGTGATCATGGCGAGTTCCTCCTCCTCGCATAGATTGTAACATGAAAATGTAACTTGACGTGAAAATGTGTGTTACGTATGTCAAAGTTATGACATGTAACTGTTGGTTGCTAGTTGAGTCGCTCAAAATCTCTTATAATTAACAAAATAGCAAACAAACCGTATTATTTAAAAAAAAATTCCTTATTAAAAAATTATATATCTTCTAAAAAAATTGAATTTTGCTCCGTAAGACCAAATATAGTTTCCATAATTTTACGCTTAGTAAGGCTAAGCTATAACTTAGTTTTAGCAAAAAGTATTTATTATGGCGAGCATAAAGATGGGTAAACTAAATTGCTCTTATGGTAAAGTATCATATACCCTTAATAAGAAAATAAATACTTTATTAATATTTACATTATTATTATTATTATTTATTCCAAGAATTGAGTCTTTCAGATGCAAAATTTCGTGTTATTTATTTGTTAACGTCAGTCAAAATTATATCCTGGCGTCGTAAATGATTCTGCTATATTTTCAATAAAAATGCAGATACAGAGATATGAAAATGGACTTGTGCCAGAAGTGAAGTTATTCTTCAAAGGGAAAAATATCTCTGATCAGGCCAGAAAACTCATCTTAAACACTCGACTTGTTTTCGAAAGCTGTAAAGTCATATTCGTAGATTATTCCAAAAATGACTAGTTAAAAAAAGAAATGACATTGAAAATTTTCCTCTCTTAAAAATGCAGAAACAGCAAAAACAAGCTAAAATAAAATAAAAGAGAATAATTTTTAAGTAAAAAGTATTACTAATGAAATATTGTATAAACTATAATAAATTCGAAAATTGAATGATTGAACGAAAGAGACTAACTAATCTCCTGGAGAATTCACATTACTTGGAATACGCCCAAAATCTCGGATCTCATTTGATGAGAATGGCACAATGCTATGGGTCGTAAATGCTATTTATTGAAGTCTAGAAATCGAGAACAACACGCTAAGCAAAGGCTATCAAAATTGACGTCATACCCAAAATTCTAAGGCTAAATCGTACCAAAATATTTATACATATTCTTTAAATCGAAATAGAATATCTTAAATGTTAAACTCTTAAAAACAATTGAATGTTATAGTGTAATTTTTTCAAATATGAAATATATGTATTTTCTTAGTACATACTTTGCTGAGCTGGTCCACTGCCAATAGCGAACAATTTTCTATCACATTGACAGACCTGATTTTGTTTTATAAACAAAGATATTTTAGTTTTATTAAATCGAATGAAGGCATTTTAAATATATGAGTATTTATTGAGTTTGGAGTAATACTGAATCTACGTCTATGTTTGCGAAATATAATTTGAGTTATTGTGAAAACAGTAATTTCGAAAGCTAGATCTGTCAAAAAAGATGGAAAAGGCCCAAAGATTTAAGGCGAATTGGATAATAAATGCTCCTCCCACAGCTTATAGCAATTCCCGGATTTTCGCGAATAAAGTGTTCACAGGCTGTTAATTTGCAGAGCACTGTTTTCTGGGTATTCTGACAAGCGTGATAACTGGATGAATAATGTAACATTAGTAGTTAGATCATTAGTCACGTTTCTAAGCGCGATTTGCAAATCATGCGAAGTAATACTGAAATTTCCGATACATATACACGTACGACTTTCAGCATGCTAGAAGAATTATATTTTAATCCAAAGTGGACATAATCCCTACTTAATAAAATGCATAATGATTTTATATACCTAATCCAGGCTAATGAGAGTAAAGCAATAGTATGTTTAGAGAAAAAAAAACTAACTTTTCTTGAAATCAAAGAAATTAATTAAACATTAAAAAAAAGTCCGATTATATAGTATAAATAGAAATGTATTTGCTTAGATAAGTCTTAAGATGAATAACTTTACAGATTTATAGAAAAATCTCACTGGGATCCAGTAGACAAGAGAGCTAATAAAATGCTCGTCGCTCCCACAGAGAATACGTAATTAAATGCTGGCGTCAAAGTCTTGAGAATGTAAAACGAACAGAGAATGACGAGGGCCAAGAAGAGAGCATTATTATAAAAAATAGAAAAAGTTGTAGCTTCATAATCAGCCACCTCATTCTTCTTCCACAGAATCCTAGAAGAGAAACAATAATTTACTTTTTAACTATCAAGGAATTAAATATTAGAAAGCAGTATCATGATAAAGTAGACGTTTCAATTACCTCTCGTCCTTTTCTTTCTTGCTCATTTTCTTGTCTTCAGACAATTTGCGGCTCATTTCTCGTGTCACTGCATCTTCCCGCTTTACTGCAATCTATAAATAATGCAAATGAATTAATTAAGGATCTATAGAAGCCAGATCATTTTTTATTTTGTATGTAAGTTTCTAATTACCTTGTGCTTCAAGATGAACTTTGTGTTCTTGTAAGCTTTGGAAAGAGCGTAAGTACTCAGTAAAGTTACTAGAACGAAAGAAATTAAGTTGGCGTACAGATCGATCAGGTGTATCCGCCAGAAAAGCCCTGAAATGAATTAAAAATTAATAATAATCGAAGTATAAATTATATATATTTTGATTTAAATGATGGATGCTTTTTTAAAAAAAACAGTAAGTAAATTTTTTGCAATTAAGTTGATTAATGTTCTTAATAAGCCCATTGCCCCCTCCCATATAAATAAACTGAGGAGCCATGTAAACGATGTAAACCATTCGATCCGTATTGTTTACTATGATTCTTTATATTTTAAGAAAAAGGTTTCAAATACACACAAACAATAACGAAGAATAACTGTATTTATAAATACAAGACGGTAAACAATAAGAAATATAAAATTGTTTAAAAACATTACAGCCTGGAATTTGATTTTTGAAACTTATGGTATATTTTCTTAAAACTAACCTCAAACTCTGCTCCGAATAATATATGGCAAGCCATCACTTAAAAAATTATTTAACTTGGTTAAAACAAAAGTCTCATATATTTAGGCATTTAATCGAGTAGGAATTACTTTTATAAATACAGCAAATGTTTAAATATTTACTTACAGATTGGAATTGCCGAAACGATTAAAGCATTGCCATAGAACAATGCAGAAGATTTTGTCGAAACGTTTCTGGAGAAATCTTGCAGTAAGAGCTCCTCTTCTTTTGTAAAAGCCTTTGATTTACCAGACATTATTGCGTATTTTATTGATTGATTTTTAGATGAAATTTATATAAACTACTATCAGAGGAAACCGAGAAAAGTATCACTATAAGTGAACTCGTGGAGATTTGGCTCTGACAACTAGACAGGTGGCGACAAATTACGCACGCGTAAACATTGTTCGTGTGGCACCCGAGGTTTTGCTGAGATGACACGTGTCCGTTGAAACGTCATTCGACGTGCAATAATACCAACAGAATAAGATTAATTATTTTTATTGTGCGATTTGTCAGCACTGAAAAAGTGTAAAGGCTTTTTCACACGCCTGCCTACGCATTTTTAAGCGGGAAAATTTGAATTACAATTTTTTTTTACATGTCAATACAAAAATATTTTATGGAAAAGGGTACTCTTTATTGTAATCGCAATTTTTATAGCTAAAATAAAGAAGAAAATAGCAGAATTTCTTTAATTTAAGAATTTCTTGGGTTTAAAAGACAGATGCCCTGGAGGGTCTTCAGATTATTCCCAACTTTAGAGTAGGAAATTCGTCGCTCCTCTCTTGAGAAATTGTATTTTGTATTTGAGGCAGAGCGGCAGAGGTATTCGACAATTCTCGGTAATTTAAAATTGGGTAAGGTAACAAAGAACGTTACCGTAACTTACGTAATTTAAGAGAATTAATGAGAATTTATGAGAATTAACATTTTTTAACATTATCTAGGTAAAAAATCGCACTACGTCCTCTAACCAAAGATATCATCATACATTGTGGTAAAATTACGACATTTTTTACAGTGTACTTACTACAGAAATATTTTTTATTTTTCATTTAGAGGGGGGAACAATCCCCCTTGGTGCCCCCCCACTGGCTACGGTCATGGATTATCGACGGCCCTGAGACTGCTTACTGACTTTCTGTTGGAGAAATTCTGCCGTTGGCTGAAATTTGAATCGCGCGCCAAA
>CAJFCO010000030.1:6415606-6438641 GCA_904066015.1 Synergus gifuensis
ATTATAAAGTTTTAAAATATAAAGCAAAACTAAATTCACAAATTTACTTCAGATTAAAAAACCAAAGTTATTATATTTGATGAAAATCATTGAAAATTAACAAGAAATTTTCGAACACAGAGACTTCACCTGACATGGAAAATTTGCCAAAAGAAATATTTGACATTCAAATGTCACATGTAAATTTAAGAATCTTACCAGCTTGATTTAAATTTACATGACTAGTTTCCATGTCTTGGGGTTGAACCTCGGAGTCAGTGGATTCCGTGTTTCTTTGGGGCGAGTCACACATTCCGTTCACCTGGTGCAAACCGTTAGTTTGTGGTTTATCGCAGACCTCGGCATTTTCCAAACTAAGTCGAGATTTAATATCTAAGGTCGTAACGTCTGCCATCACACTACTTTTTCCAACTTTGAGTTTTGCCTTCGTTGCCTCTGTCTCAGGTATTTCAGTCGTATCCGTCCTCGTGGTACCCTCCAAGTTATCCATCCTTCTCTCCTTTATACTTTTTTGAAAACACACTCAAAAATATCTGGACACGAAACGAAAGCAGAGAAAAACCTGCCACGGAGGCTAGATTTCGTTCTTGTATCCTCCTACGCGTTGTGCTAGCCTCTCATAGTACTTTTTATAGGCAGCAAATGACTTTTAATCTAATTTTCATAATTATTGAAGAGTCTTTTCAATTTCTTATGAAGATTTTAACTTAAAGTACGGACGTCCAACGTAAACCGCTGAACGACCGACACCATATTGGATTCAATTGGATTTTAGTCGACCTGCGACTGCGACTGCGACCTAGAGTTAGATCATGCCTAGAGTTCTTAGTGAGTAATATTACCGAGGTAATATTCCCGTTCTCGGTAACGTTACCGAGAAGGTAACGTTAAAATAAATTACCTTACAATTTTCGAGAATTTATGAGAATTTATTTTTTTTAAATTTTTATCATTTTTTATTTCTCATTTCTAGGGGGGAAAAATCCTCCCCTTGGTGCCTTCTCCTAGCTAAGATCATGGATTATCGACGGCCCTGAGACTGCTCACTGACTTTTCATTGGAGAAATTCTGCCGTTGGCTGAAATTTGAATCGCGCGTCAAATTTTGACCAATGGCAGCACACATTGGCAATCGGCTAGAGAAATACTGTCATTGGTCAAAATTTGGCGCGCGATTCAAATTTCAGCCAACGGCAGAATTTCTCCAACAGAAAGTCAGTGAGCAGTCTCAGGGCCGTCGATAATCCATTTTTTACCTAGATAATGTTAAAAAATGTTAATTCTCATAAATTCTCATGAATTCTCTTAAATTACGTAAGTTACGGTAACGTTCATTGTTACCTTACCCAATTTTAAATTACCGAGAATTTTCGAACTCTACTTTGCCTCCTCTGCCTCCCTCTGCCAACACATCACATATGCATATGTCAAGAACACGTGTATTCTTGGTATATGTATACACATGTATTCTTGGTATATGCATTTGCGAGGGAATCATGGATATAAGAATGGAGGGAAATTCCATTGTTGTAATTTGATGCCCTTTGCGGGGGCTGGCGGGGGCCTCTGTTTTGGATTTGTGTTGCCGACTTGCCGTTTGAAAGAGTCGAGTGTACAGTACTTTACATTTGCCTTGATTTGCTGTCGGTTGGTTGCTGTCAGTTGCTGTTGCTGTCGATTGCTCTTGCTGAGCAGCTGAGTTGCTGTCGGTATTGAAGCCGGTAAACTTGGCTGGTGTTATTCTGGTTGATTCTGGTATGTACTTACAAATTTTTAAATAAAATAGGTTATCGCTCATCTCTGTAAGAAAAAATTCTTACATAAACTCATTTTACATAAAGAATTTCTGTTAAGTTTTTAGATACATATCGGAAGTTATCGGTAACCTTGGACTTGCCACGTCAAACTATGAATATCCACGAGAGCTTCACATTTTGAAAGCAGAAAGGCCGAAAGCTCACCCCGAGGTCTTCGAGTCACGCCACTTGTTGGGGAAAACAGTTAACTCTGATTAAGTATGCCATATACCGAAGATCATATACGGAATAAGTTGATAAAAGACCTGGACGCTGTACACGTGGTGAGTACTTTACTCAACAAAAACCAAATTTTTTTCTCTTATCGCGAGCCAATATAAGCGAGTATAAGCAGGAAGAGTAAATCACCTGGAATTATGAATTCCTTAAAAAACTCTCATTTACATTCTTTAATATTAAAAATATTTAATCCAAAATTATTTTGAAGATTTTTTCTACTGCAGTAAATTCAGTAAATTGCTTTTAATAAAAATTTAAAAATCTTACAATTGCACAGTCAATAAATTTTGGGTTGAATTTCTTGAAACTTATTTGTAAGGGAAGAGAGCATTTTAAGGGCGTTGGGTCTAGGTTTTAAATTCAAAATTTGATCTCTTCATTTTACTTAGCAAATATTATATATTTATCTATAAAGCGAAAAATACTAACTTTAATACTTTTTGCGTAAAACCAAATGTTATAAAAATAAATCTCATCTCAAAATTCTATCATTTCATTTTACGCAAGTACTATTCAAATTACACATTTTTCGCTCTATACCCGTCTTTTTTTTTAAGCATGAGTATCTCTGTAGAGCAAAAAACTTTCTAATTATAATATTTATAACATAAAATATAGAGATCGAATTTTGAACCAGCGCGATCGAACCAGCGCCCTTAATCACACAAGAATGTGGAATAGAAACCATAATTCCTAGGTTACAACTCCGGAACAGCATCAACCCCAGTTTTTTTTCCAGGGACGCTCCTAAAATTTTCTTTAAAAAAATGCAAGAAAAAGTACAGACACTCGTCGTTGTTCTTGCGGCCTTCATTTTACGATGGTGCGTAACATACCATCCATACAGTGGAGAAGGCCAGCCTCCAATGTACGGAGATTACGAAGCTCAACGACATTGGCAAGAAATTACCTTTAACCTTCCTGTTGAAGAGTGGTACAAGAACTCCACTCAAAACGATCTACAATATTGGGGACTAGATTATCCTCCACTAACTGCCTACCATAGTCATCTCCTAGGTCGAATCGCGCACAAAATTAATCCGAAATATGTTGCCTTGCACGATTCTCGGGGCTTCGAATCACCAATGCATAAATATTTTATGAGATTTACTGTCTTTGCAGCAGATATTCTCACTTTTGTACCCGCTGCTTTGTATTTTGTGTTCAGCTTCGTTAAAAAACAAAAGGAACCAACGGATAGTATGTTGTATCTTTGTACACGGGCTTCTATTCTGGCTGTTATTTTATTCTACCCTGGTATGATTTTAATTGATTATGGTCATTTCCAATATAATTGTATCTCTTTGGGAGGTTTTGTTGCGGCGATTGCTGCTATTTTGGGAGATCGGTTTACCTTGGGATCTTTTCTATTCGTGTTGAGTTTGAATTATAAACAGATGGAACTCTATCACGCTCTTCCATGTTTTTTTTACATTCTCGGAATTAATAAATTCAACAATACTTTGTTCTTTGTGATTTGTACAGTGATAGGGACGTTTGTTCTAGTTTGGTGGCCTTTTATTTGGGATAAAATAACTTTTATTAACGTTATCATTAGACTTTTTCCACTTGCGAGAGGAGTATTTGAGGATAAAGTTGCTAATTTTTGGTGCACGATTAATGTCATCTACAAATTAAGGCAAACGTTTGAAAATTTGCAGCTAGCTCAAATTTGTCTTATTTCAACAACTGTTGCGCTTTTGCCAAGTTCTCTAGATTTGCTTTTCAGGCCCTCAAAGGAAAAGTTTATTATTTCGCAGATTAATTCTTCCATAGCTTTTTTCCTTTTTTCGTATCAAGTTCATGAAAAGTCTATTCTTCTCGTAGCAATTTCTGTTTTATTGTATTTTCACAAAGATCCGTTTGCTTGCTTTTGGTTTTTATTGATTTCTACTTTTAGTATGCTACCTCTGATTATTAAGGATCAACTCTTTCTTGCCTATTCTGCTCTGATGGTATTTTTTTACATTTCCGTTTCTTGGATTTGGTTCACTGAATCTTTCTTTACAAGAGATTCAGATAAAATCTTGAACTCAGAGGAGCAAATTTCTAAAAATATCTCGAATAAAAAAAGTAAACTTAAAGATAAACCTAGAGATAAAAAGTCACAAGCTGTTGTCAAAGCTAAGAAAAAAGTAGGGGTGATGTATGCTTTGAAAAATTATTTGAGCACAGTTATCGATACTAATAAATTGATAACTGCTCTCTTTTATTTATCAATTGGAGCTTCAGTAGTTTTAACTTTTGCTAGTAGATTTATGCAACCCCCAAAGCAGTATCCAGATTTATTTCCACTTTTAGTATCCGTCTATTCGTGCGGTCATTTTATCTTTTTCTTTTTGTACTTTAATTATAGACAATTTACATTGAAAACTCGTCAGAAATTAAAAACGAATGTAAAGTTGAAAATTAACTAACTCGATACTTCGTCGTTATGTTAATCGAGTGCTTTTTTATTATTTGCTATAAACTTTATAGTTCAGTATTTTTCTTGCATTTTTGAACTTAAAGAATTGTAAAAAATAACTTTAAATAATTATTGAATGGGAGTTGTGTAGGAGTTTTTGTGCTATGTTATATAAAATTATAAATCAAGACTTTGATAGATTTAATTAAATGAAATACATAATTAAAGAGTGTGGTAATGATCTTTAGAAAAGAGTTTAGAATTTTTTCTAAGATATTGTATGAGAGTAATGAATCCAAGAAATGAATTGTAGAGGTTGTCAATTTTTTCTTTGTAAAGTACAATAGAAAAAGCCATTGTAATGGTTATTCTTCAATAAATTCTTTTATATTTCACGAAAACGAGACTCTGACTTTTTAATACCTTCAGAACACAATGGAAAATGTTAGATGCAATTTCGAAATTCTCTTTAATGGTTTTACAATAGAAATTTTAAAAGATTATTAAAAATAAATTTAAAGATATTATCTAGAAAAAATAAAAATTATTTATAAAATCGTTTGTTTTTTAGGAAGTGGTGGACCAGTCTGACGGTTGCGGTGCAAAGTTTTCAGTCGTGATTGTTTCTAAAAAGTTCGAGGGAAAAGCTCTCCTGCAGCGTCACAGGTATTTTCCTATTATACATTTTAATTCTAAATAAAAATGTAATATTTCAAAATTAGCTATACTCTAATGTACTATTTTTTAAAATTTTAGATTGGTGAATTCGGCACTCGCGGAAGAGCTAAAAGATATTCATGCATTCTCACAGAAAACACTAACACCCGAACAGTGGGAGAAAGATCAGTCTTAGTCTATACCCCACTATGAAATGCTAAACTTTAAAATGCATTGAGTTCAGCTCTAAACGTGAAAATAAATTTCCGTGCTTTGTTTAAATATTTCCATTAGGGCAGTTTTCAGTTTCTAGTCACTAGTAGTTGAAAAACCACTTCTTTTAACAAACAAAAATTAAGTTCTGAATTTATAAAATGGTCGAGTTCAAAGTATCAGCTCCAGGAAAAGTGATTCTTTTTGGAGAGCATGCTGTAGTTTATGGAAAAACTGCAGTAGCTGCAAGTTTAGCTCTCCGAACGAATTTGGATTTTAAAGAACTGCCGTTAGGAACAGAGAACATTAGCTTATCAATGCCAAAAATAAATCTAACGCTGCAGATTCCTGTACAACACATAATTGATTTCTTCTTCAGTGAATCTTCTGTAAAACCGTCGGCTGGTCATGATGAGTTCCTCAAATACCTGCAGAAATTCGTTGAAGAGATTGGACCTACGAGTATTCCTCAGAAACAAGGTGTAGAAGCTTTCTTCTATTTATTGATTAGGATTTCCCATATGGAATCAATCACAATTAAACCTTTTCAACTGCATTTAGATACTGCTTTGTCAATTAGTTCAGGTCTCGGTAGTTCCGCTTCCTTTGCAGTTTGCCTTGCAACTTGTTTCTACCAGTGGTCACGTGTACAGAGGAATCTTCGAACCTCCTTAGACGAAAATCAGTTGAGAGAAATATCTTCATATGCGTTAGATTGTGAGAGAATCATGCATGGAACTCCCTCAGGAATAGACAATACAATTTGCACTTTCGGGTCCATAATTGAGTACAGAAAGGGGGATCGTCTAGTTCCGATTTATGGTGTCAAAATTATGAGAGTTTTACTCGTTGACACGAGAGTGCCAAGAAGTACCAAAGCTTTGGTAGAACGTCTTGCACAATTAAAGTCTAAGTATCCAAATATTTTTAATCCGGTGCTGGAATCTATAGATAGTGTCTCAAGAGAATCTTTGGCAGTGATAAAAAGGATTCAAGAACTACCTGAGGCTCATGATGAGTTGCTGAGTGAAGCCTATAATGAGTTGATTGTAAGTTTATCGAAAAAATAATTATTTAAGCTCAGAGTCGTGATCATTGAAAATTAAAAAAATTGAGATAATAAATATATTCTTAATAATACAATATAATAATTATTTTATTTTTCAGACCCTAATGAAAGTTAACCAAGGATTATTGGACACTTGTCACGTATCTCATCCGTCGTTGGATGCAATTTGTGCAGAGGCGAAAAATTATGGGCTTGCAGCAAAACTCACTGGTGCTGGTGGAGGAGGTTATGCTTATATTTTACTTCTTCCGACTACTCCAAACGAAGTTATTAGTAGTCTTTCTCGAAAGTTAATCGCAAATGGGTATCTTGTTACACTAACGAATTTGGGAGGTTCTGGGGTAGAAATTCACTCTTAAAGAATTTGGTTCTTTTTATTTAGAATCTCCTTTTTTGCATATCTTTCTCTAATAATTTATTACTTATAGAGCTTTTCTCTTTTAATAATGGTGCTTTAATGGTGCATTTTTTTATTCTTTAATTTTTCATTATCAATTTTTTTTAAGACGGGAACTGTGATGGTTCATATAAGTTATTCATATTTTTACTTCAATTCTAATTTTAAAATAAAGAAAGTATATTCTGAAATGTAGCTTTCATATTTTAATTACCAGTTAGTATTTCGAATTATTTTAAAAACTTATATAATAAGTAAATCATACCTGCGATTAATCATCTGGATTAAATACGGTTTTTATTGGTAAAAATCTTTTACATAAGGTGGAATCATTTTTAGTATCATATTACAATCTTTACTTACAAATGAAGCCAAAAGAAATTTTGGACAACGCAAAAAGTGTTAATAACAAAATATTTTCGGTTTTGTAAATTTAATAAATAGTAAAACTATAAATGGAAAGCAATTTTTAACAAGCTGCATATATGATTTTATAGGAAGCGCAATAAATATTAGTATTATAGTCTCCGGCCTTTGCGATGGACACACAAAAATTGTTCTTTCACAATGCTGTACTTTTATTAAATTAAAATGTTCTTAATACAAGGTGTCGTTCACCTTACTCTAATACTGTACACAAATGAGTAATCGCTCGTGAAACAGATTATTCAAAACCGTAATCACTTTATAGGAAATTTATGATAAAAAGAAATTTGATAAGCATGAATCAATATTCTAAAATTAAAAAAAGATAATAATACTTAAG
This sequence comes from Synergus gifuensis, assembly GCA_904066015.1. Classification (NCBI taxonomy): domain Eukaryota; kingdom Metazoa; phylum Arthropoda; class Insecta; order Hymenoptera; family Cynipidae; genus Synergus; species Synergus gifuensis. The sequence goes on from CAJFCO010000030.1 coordinate 6,423,151, forward strand.
ATTTCACTTTCTATTATGCGTGAAAATGTTTCTTAAAATAAAAATTTTTTTAAAAAATCCAAAGTATTTTAGAAGAAATTTATATTCAGAAAAGTTTTTTCATCAAACGTTGTAGACGATTTTTGATGACATTTTTTTTCTATGAAAAAATGTAACAATCAATAAATTTTATACAAAAAATAAGAAACTATCGCCCTTCTACGAATAAATATTTATATACCTTATCTAATTATGGTCAAGAAACATCCAAATACTTTTTTCAATTCATTATTTCATGCTCGTATAAAATATAAAATGTACTCTACTCCTAAAGCTAAAGTTTAATTAAATTCATCTAGAATAATGAATAAAGCATAGCTTAAATTAAATAATCCAGAGATAAACGTGCCTTTGGCGCGCGTTACAAATCTTGCACTGTTTCGGGATTAGTATTAATATCACACAATTGTAAGTAACGCGATGCACGGTAATCGGCAATCATGATAGTGAAAGTGAGAATCTAATTAAAATAAAATAAAACTTATATAAAATAATTATAAAATGAATTTTCAATCATGTGAAAAACTAAATAAAAATCTAAATAATGAAATTTGTACACATCTGTAAAATCATTTAAAGCAATTAGATACACGCACATCTAATGATTATTCTCGTTTCTTCTATTATGTTATTTACAAGCTATAAATAATAGGTAATATTATGCACATAAAAAGAGGAATGATGATGAAAATGTGTGATATGTTCTCATTAAAAAAATACTACTCTAGCTAAGCAAATTCTTTCTAAATTTCACGATTAAGAATTTGAAATTCTATAAAAAAAAATATCGATTGCACATAGCCGCAATAAATGTCTAGATTAAAACAGTTTCATGGTTAAAATAATTAAAAACTGAGAAAACTTCTGACTATTGAACAGAATCTCCCCCCATGTAAAGAATTAAGAAAAAAGTATTCTATTTTGATAGTTATCATTATGACTACTTTTTGATTCCTATGTAAAGAAAATCTAAGAGAAATTTTTCAGCTGAGAAAAAGTATCTTGTGGTAACTAAATATTTAGTTAATTTGGTTTTATAAAGGATTGTTACTTGCTGTTCGTTGCCGAGTATTCGACAAACCATTTAGTATTAATTGATCAGGATCAAGGCTTCCCATATTTTCTTCAATGTCTTCGTAACTACTCACTGTCCCGGATGCATCATGAGTTTCTGCTAATTTCACTTCTGCTAGCCATTCGTATATTTCGTTAGTGTACATTCTTGTCTGAAGAACTTCACGCGTTCGAGGCCGGGATCCAATAAATGTCATAGTTCCCTATAAGAAAATAAAAAAAAAAGCTATAAAAATTAATTCTGGAATTCAAATAAAAATACAATTACACTAAAGTAATTGATTTGAAACTTACGCCACTCATTAAGGAAGATCGAAGTTGCTCTAAAAGTCCGAAATCCTGTACGATGGATTGCAGTTCCTCCCATTTTAATTCGACTTTCTCGTGTAGCATTCTTTCTTCTGTAAAATGAGTGAATATTTGTTTAAATTAATTGTGATCATATGATTCAATAGATTTTGAATTTGTTAAGGTTTTATATTACAAAAATTTCTTACCATCTATTTTAGAAGTTTGTCTTTTGTACTGGATTCTAAATCGGAATGCTTCGAGAAAACTAGACACGACGATCGTTAAAACAATCATCGTAACCAGATAAAAGATCATGAAGTACGCTCGTGTGTAATTGCCAACTATAAGAGCATAGGCGTTCATCAATATGAACCAATTATTGACAACTGTCAACTCGAAGAGTGTCATTCCACTCGCTACTAAATTGTCAAAAGTGTTGAGATAATAATATCCCAAGCTTGTAGTTTCATTCACTGAGTACTTATAAAAATCCTCGACAGTCGTATTCCTAAAAAAAAAAAGAAAAAAGAATTCATCTTTAAAATCGAATTCCTATCCAAATTAAGAAATTAATTAAATCGAAGAAATGTTTACTTGCAGCAATTTCGCATATCATGCCCAGCAAAAAGTTCCATCCCAATGATAGCGAAGAAGTAATACAAAACCAGCATCACGATTGCAGCAGAGCACATCAGAGGAGTCAGAATTACCAACGTTCCGAAAACATCTCGATACCTTTTCTTAATTTTAAACAATCTTAGCATTCTGAGCGGTCTAAAAACTACGAAGAATGTTGCAGTGGGAAAGAGTCTTAAAATTATTGCAGCAACTAGGGTCATGATTGAAGCTCCCAAATCAAAGAGATTCCATCCGGAACTGAGATATCTTCTCACACCAAGACCCAGGACTTTTGTCAAAGCTTCAGCTGCAAAAACTGCAGACAAAAATAATTTATTTATGAAATTCACAACGTCGTTGAAAAATTGTAATTACATTTGTTCATACTCACTTCCACCAAAAAGTAAAGTGTCCCAATATGCTGCAAATCTATGTGCCGATTCAAGCCGACTTTCAATTGGTTCCAATAATCGAACTGTCATCGCTATTCCATTTCCAACTATGACAGCATCTGTAAATCAAAGTTCCAGGCGAAGATTTACATATCTGCTCTTAAATATTGACGTATTTATTTAAAAAATCTAATAATATACAAGAAAGTTTTTTACATATTAGAGACTCAAAGTAGGGCCATGAAATGGCTATGTTTGCTCCTTTGCAGAGGAACTGCAGCGGTTTCCAAACTGTATGATACCAGGGGATACTGGAGTACTGAGGTTCCCAGCAGAGGACCGTCACGTCATAGACAGCAAGAAATTCTTCCGTAGTCAGTGTGCCTGTACCCGATGGATTCATAAGTCGGAACATCAAGACTACATCTCTGAAAGCTGAAAGAAACAATAATTGTATCGAGAGTTACTAAACATAGTTACTCAATCTATACACATAAAGCTGAATCATCATCCTAAGTGCCTTGAAATCGTTTAAAATATATTGAAATCTTGTCAAATTCCTTGCAATTCCTTAAAATTAATTAAAATGTTTTAAAATTTGTTAAAATATCCTGAAATCTTGTGAAATCTATAATATAGAAATTCCGAGGATCCAGTTGTGAAATACCTACATTTCTTTGGAGCATAATATCGCATTAATCCTTCGAATTGACGGAAGCTCATCCTATCAGGATTTTGTTTGGAGACTAGGAGCTTGAAAGCATGCTGACAAGCTTTTCTTTTATGGAGAAACAACTTCTTGAACTTGTCTCTTTGGGCAGACGTAAATGTTTCATTGACAACGGCTAACATGAGATTCATCATGACGTAGAGCATTGTACAAAGATAAGAAACGAAATATATGGCGTACCACTTGTTCTTCGAGTACGACTGCATCATTACATCCGGAAAACTGCAAATAATAAACAAAAATTCAACAATGAATCATAATCAAGAGCTTAACAATTATCAGATAACATGTATCCTATGCTTAGATCATATAGAATAAATATTTTTTAAGTCTACTTAACAGCTTACAAGTGTTAAAGCTGCTGCATTCAAATTTTAACATAAAAATTCGATATCCTCATTTTACATAATAAACATAATTATAAATTTTATCGACCTGTAGCAAGACTTATTTTTTAAATAGAATTATGGGTATAGAGGGAAAAAGTATCTAATTTTAATACTGCTTGCGTAAAATGGAGATCGAATTTTGAATTTGAACTTAAATCCAATACTCTGAAGAATTAAACTAACAAATGGTTTTAGAATTTTGAAATTGAAGCACAACCAGATTATGATTGGGCAATCTTTCAAAACATACTTGTTCTAATTCTTATTTGCTGATCACCTGATTTGCAAATAAAATGAGCTTACTTAGCCGTTGTCAGTAGAACGAAGAGACTGACAAAGCTGTCTTGTAAAGTGGCAAAGTGAGTGTTCATTTCGTTGAACATATAATATCCTAAAACCATGTACGTTGTTATAAAAAAGAGAAGAAGTCCCAGCATGTCCAAAATTGGTGGAAGGGTGAACAAGATTTGTCGAATGAATCTACGCACACCTCCGCAATATTTTGTGTCCACCAAAAAAATCGGCCTCAGCGCTCGAGTCACTCGAAAATGCGAAGACTGTCGTACCAAGATTGTCAAGGCTTCTATGAACATGATCACCAACGTGATACACTGCAAATAAACCATTTCTATAAAAAATTAAAACTTTAAAATAGTATAAAATATATCAGGATGACTCAAAAATTAATATTATTTATAATAGATTAGATACAGAGATTCAACAACACAAGGATCATTACGTATTCCATAAATTTCCACTGATCCCCTGTATTATTTATTCGTGACTTAATCTTCGATACGGAGTATTGTTCGAATAAGCATGTGGGTTAACCAACGTTATCGGCCTAAGTGGTTCAATGGCTCTTTACATATGTAATCACAAGCTTTGTACTAGATTAGTCTGGTAGTGAGTGTAACTCATCTGGGTAAATGTCCAACGCAATTGCATAACAAATAATTTTTAAAGTAGAAAAATTCACTGAAGTCAATCCAGGTAAGATTAAGTGAATTATGGGGGTTGTCTAGTGTGATAGCTCCAAAAGTTTGAAAAATATTTTATTTGATAAATAATTGCAGCTTTGCAAAATTTCTACGAGGCCGTAAAGTTGATTCCAATCTACATTTGGTTTCAAAAAATTCTGAGTGTATAAATGTTAATAAATATATTGTTTTCTTGAATTTTTTTATCAAAAAAGAAAAGGAGGAAAAGCTACCTTCAGCATTGTTCGTTTATGTTTCAGAATTGTTCCCCATCCTATCCATCTTAATTTTAAAGCCAGTTCAATACCAATTGTAATCAGAGCAAGGAGCTCTATTGTTCCATGCGCCCAGACTGGTAGCTAAAAAAGTTAATTGGTTTACTGAAAGAATTAATTTATATTTCCAATATAGATTTTCATTTTCAAGTTTTTTTAGCTTTTAATCTAATACCTCAAAAAGAGAAACTGCTGGTGCCTCGACGAATGCTAAAGCTAGCAAAAGTAAAGATGTTAATAAATCAAGGCCATAATACCATCCATTGTGAACCAGCAGATAAGCTGGCAAATCTTCAGGATGCCTTGGATGGGAATCGAATTTTTCATTGTTTCTTCCCTCCTGAAAAGATAATAATTTTTTCCAAATGATATGGAAAATTACAATTGAAGAACTTGAAGTTATCTAAAATATTATTTGAAGTTTTGATTGATATGCGAAGGTGATTGTAGCAATAAGTACACTTTAATTAGAGTGATTAAATGTTTGAAGACTGTTAATCGTTTCTTATTAGGAACGCCTGAAGAGAGAAGTGCTTAACTTGATTTACGACTATTGTAAAAGATATTTTGATTTTTTATCTAATGAGCTTACTTCTAAAAAAATGGCAGCTTCGTGATAGTTCATTTCCCAGTACATTTCCGTATCCATGGTCCCGACATGTCTAGCAAGTGTTGCATTTTCAGTCAAAGTTTCGCCTCCTAGTGCTTCAAATCCTACCCTGTGGCCCAATTCATTAGGAGTTTCATTGCCAGTCCTCGAAGATATTCTTGCTCGACTGTCTGAGGAAGGGCAAGACAACATAGATCCATATTCTAGAAAACATTGAAAGTATGCATAGGCAATGTAAGAGGAGAGTGCGCCTACAACCAAGTTTGTGATACCCAGTATTAAAAGCTTGGAACATGGCAAGATTCAAAAACTTGTATGTATAAAAAAATTCAAGAGAAAAAGAAAATAAAGTATTTCAGGAGATTTTAAACGATTTGAAGGAATTTAAAGCGATTTCAAGGACTTTCAAATAATAATGTTGCTTTGCAAAGCTAAATACAAGAAAAAAATATTTAAAAAGTACAAGTGAATAGCTTTGTTAAATAGTTTTTATCCATATCTTGAAACATTTTCGACTGATATAGGTATGTTCTAAAGGTCACTAGCCGATAATTGAAAATTTATGTTTGCTTCAATGAAATTAAAGTAAGCAAGGAAAGAGTAAGGTAAATTGATACAACACAGCTGCAGAAACAACGATATCAAGGGCTTGGAAGATATGTTAATGTGCGTTCACAAGTGGGAATCAGCGCAATGTATAATTTTGATAACAAAATCTTGTTTATAAATTAGCTTAGATTGTTCTATAACAGATTTATCTGTAATGAAATAGAAAAAAAATCACACTCCAAGTTTAATGTTGAAAAATTTTCTCCCTAAGTTTTAAATAATTCATATTCACAAATGTTAATTTAATTCAAAATTGCTTTTACAAAGTTACAACCTGAAATGAATTTTCTCGTTTTTATATATTTGCGTCTCTTCAGTTGTAAATTTATTATTCAGTCAAGTTTCCTTTACCAAAATAAAACGCAAATAGCTGAATCAAAAAAAATCTAAAGTAATATTTCGTTTCCAGACTTAATAAGGAAATAGATTTAATAAGATTTTGGAAGATATAGTACTACATACATAAAGATAAAGTGTGGAACTCACATGTTAATATTTCTTGTGACAATGATAGATTAGATTTTTACAAGAGATATAAAACTTTAACCTGGCACTTAAGTATATTCTTTTGACCTGCCTTGCTGACAAAATTAAACCAATTATATCCAGATAACAGGACTCTACTTGTAATACAATTCTTAAATTAAATTACTTTATTCAAAAAACTCAATTTTATTATCAAACGACCTAGGAAAGAAATATTTAATTTAATAGTCTAAAGAAAATGTTTAAAAGTGGTTCATTTATTATTTGAAGAGCAAAGCGTTAACTTGTAAATAACTAAGTCTGACAAATATGTGCAAGAATGTGCAAAAAATTAATTGTGACTACACTGAATCTTAACTACGTACCTGTGTCATGCGATTAATTAAAGCGATAATGAAAGACAGTTCCCATAAGGGAAATATTCACCAATTTTCATACTGATGATACTGAAGAGAAGCAAAACAAAAGCCTATAAAAACTCACTGGGACTGGATCCGTAGCTACCATCCTGTCCATAATTTGGATTTGTATCATCGTCGAAGCGCTGGTAATTGTCAGCGGAATCAAAAGCGCTTTTGGAGGTAATCATTTATTTTGTCGTCAGGAAGGCTAACTAAGAATCAGCCTCGACTATATGCTTGATCGTAAAGCGACGACCCTCCCACACATTCAACCTCCTACCCAAGACTGGCTTCTGAGTTGAGAGTTCTGACTAATTGTTTGATGGAAGTATGGAACGATCACGAAGGGACCGATGAATCTGTTACTTCGATTCCCGCAATACAGTCATAACATTTCACTGTGTTGATACATTTTTTCTCCACGTATGATTTGGTCCATGCATGAGCACTTGAGCAGTTTCACACACACATACACGATTGGAATGATAGGAATCGACTCGACTCAACGTCAAATCAAAATCAGCTGACCACCACTTCACCACAGCCCAGGGTTGTGCACGTAATATACCTTAGGTAAATTACATAAGGTTTTTTACGTAATTTACGTACGTATATTACATTCTGAGTTTTTTACGAAACATAATATACGTTTTCAAAATGGCGCCAGAGCATCTGATTGGTTGCTATTAGCGCGCAATATTCAAAAAGTGAGGTTATGATTTTTCTTTCCATTTTTTCTTATGTCCGCCATCTTTTTTTACATTTATGACATTTTTTACGTATATTACATTTTTCACGTAGAATACGTCAAAAACCTCGAGTGACGCGTCACAAGCCATCCCTGCCCTGCCACAGCCACGACAGCCAAGAAAGCCATTTTTCAAGTAAAGAATTCCAAAAATCTAGAGAACAAATCAATGGTTCATTTATTGTTTATTAGGAGTATTTTACTTATAAATACTTATAGATTTAGGACATAATTTTCATTCATTTCACACATATGTACACTAAAACATTCTGTAACTTCAATTTAAATTTGCGCGCGTTTAACAATAAGTGCGCATGCGATAGGAAATGCAGCTTATTGGTTATATTTCGCGGGAATTTTTGAAATGTTAAAAATGTTTTAATTATTATTAATAAATAATTATATTTTAGTAAATAAAAATATTATTTCAATTATTAATTAAAATTTCATTCAAAATATTTGAAAAAATAGTAAAATCAGAAACTATACTTTTCACAATGCGAAATATCACAAAATATATTTGCCCGACGCATGCGCGCTAGCAAATAGATTTTTTTGAAACCATTTTAATTCGAAAAATGTCCGCCAGGGAAAGGCTCTTTTGATCGCGTGGACGGTAAGTGAATGTCGTCGTTATAGATATTTCACAGTAATCCAATTAATCCTGCACTTTTAATAATCTTGAATTCACAAAATCGGTAAGGAACGAACAATTAAATGTTTATCTACCATTTCTGCATAATATTTAGGGTCGGAGAATCTTTCTTCCGACGAGTTTATTCATTTTTTGTTAGGCATGTCAGGTCCAAGATTTTGACATATAATCAAGTTTTACGATAATTTTGGTTTCTGATTAAAGTTTCAGTGAAATATTGTTGTATTTTTAAGTTGTTTATTGTGTTACCGGATAATTCTAGGTGATTTTTTGCGTGTTGTAAAAGTGTAGTAAACATAACCTCGAAAACTGCGGTCATGTCTTAAACATTTAAATACTCTGTATAAAATTCTGTGTAAGTTTACACTAGAAATTGGGAATATAAAATACCAGTGGTTTCTAAGGAAAATTAAAAAAAAAAATTAAATTTCACCTAGAATTTAATGTAGGATTATACAAACTAGTTTAAATTTTGTTTGATTGGGTAATGTAATTTTACACTATTTTTTAAAAAATTCTTGAAATTGTGTGAAATCTCTTTATAAATCAACAGAAATTCTTAAGAAAATCATAAAATTGTAGTTATTTATAAAGGAAATTAGTTACAGGCCGAAAGTAATTTTACATAGGATTTTTTACAGTGTAATTATACTATTTGGTTCTTATTTGTTTTTTTCTGTTATTGTTATCATAATTGTGTGATTTATTGTTACCAAAATTAAATAATGACTGCTCCTTTTCGATTTTAATTCATTTGAAATAAATCAATTTTAGATTAAGTGTTCACCTTTGAAGTGTTACTCGTTTTAATCGATCTGCCTATTATTCCGTCTTTTAATCCAACAAATATTAAATTAAATCCGATTAAATGAAACAAGGATTATGTCATATTTCTTAAGTGAACAAAAAAAATTGTTTTACAGATGTCGGACACTAAAGTGAAACCTGGAGCAAAAGCTGCACCTGCAGCTACTCCTGCGAAAACAGGAGATAAGAAGAAGGTCGCCAGAGCTAGGAACTACGACCTAGGCAATGGCGTATATCGTTTTAGTCGAACAAGGATGTTCCATAAAAAAGCGATCTACAAGTTCTTAGGCAAAAAAACCGAAAAGACTGTAAGTAGATTTTTTATTTTTAGAATTTGCGGTCTTGTTCTTATACGTACTTTTATTACAAATATTTAATTGTTATTGTCATAATTTGTAATAGGTCAAGCCCAGGAAGCCACTAACCATTCAAAAGAATATCGGCGGTGACAAAAACGGTGGCACCCGAACTGTTCTTTTGAAGAAAAGAAGAGCTAGTTATCCAACTTGTGACCCTGTGACTGTTCACCACGCTAAGAAGTGCTTTAAGGATCATGCTCGACACATCAGACCCACTCTCACTCCCGGAACCGTTTGTATCCTTGTAGCGGGTCCTCACAAGGGAAAGCGAGTTGTTTTCTTGAAACAACTTAAGAGTGGATTGGTGTTAGTTACTGGTAAGCTTTCCTTATTCAGTTGGATCCAAGTTCTAACTCAAATTCTTCATTTTACTTGATAAATATTATAATTAGATATTGTTTCTATATACTCATTTCTATTTCTAGAACAAGTATATATGCAAAGTGAATAGATATCAAATTCGAATAATTATTGAGAAAAATGAAGAAATCGAATTTTGAGGTCAAAATTTGGTTCCGACATCTTTCATTTTCAATTTAATATTATTATTGAAACACTTTTAGGGTATCCAGCAGTAAAAAAAAGTCAGTGATTTTTCTTTACGTGAACTAGACTGATAACTAGTAACTTATTCCGTGTTTTTAAGTTTTATATTTTAATGATTACAAAAAAAATTCAATTTACAAACATTAAAATTAACGCTGATAATAGAACCATTTTAAAAATTGAAAGTTTTCTTAGCGTGGATATAATAAATTTTCTGTTCCACTTTACTATGTGGCAAAGAACGATTCTCAGAAAAAACGAAAAATTTCTACCAAAAAAAAAGAAGCTTAACCGAATAAATTTGTCTGTAGGTCCCTTCTTAATCAATGCTTGCCCCTTGAGAAGAACGAATCAAATCTATATGATCGCGACATCTACAAAGATCGACATCTCCGATGTCAAGATTCCCGAACATATTAATGACGATTACTTCAAGAGGAAACACGATAAGCGTGCTAAAAAGGAAGAAGGCGACATATTTTTGAAGAAGAAGGAGGAGTATAAGCCTTCTGAACAGAGAAAGACGGATCAAGCCAACATCGACAAACAAGTAATCGCTGCCATCAAGAAAAATAAAGAGAAGAAGATGCTGTTCACGTATTTGTCGGCGATGTTTGGTCTGCGCAGCAGTCAGTATCCCCACAGGATGAAGTTCTAATTTGGGAATATTCATGGAAAATACATTTTTTAAATCCTATTTGGCATTTTTTTATTAATCTTTGCTAAATTCAAATTCACCGTCTGTTCTTGAGTTTTAATTTCTTTTTATTAACTGAAGGTTTTTAACAGAAATGCAATATTTTAAAAAACTCTTTAACGTCGAATAATATACTATAATATAAGTGATCAAAGTCTAAACTAGTGCATTTTCGCGGATTTGTTTCGCGTTATACTTTTTTGCGTCAAATTTTTCGACTTCGAAGCTTGGATTTGCTCACGAAAGTCCGCCTCCAGTTTCACGTAAGTTCCACCTAAAACAGAGAATTTTTTGTTTTAAAAATTTAAATATTTAGATAATTTGAAAATTTTTGTAAGATATTTTAAGGATTTCAGATACCTATCGGTGTATTGTTATTCCAGTAATACCCGTGCACTTTTCCATGTGGGTGTACTTTTGCGAGCAATCCATTTTCAAAATATACTCTTTTCGTCAAGAGGGCTACCATTTGTGCTGCTGCTTTTTCCTCGAAATCTCTTTGATTGTCTTGATTATAACGAACAATTAAATTAGCACTCCAAGACCCTCCACCATCACTTCTGCAATTTTGAGTAATTTATTAAAACAAGAAGGAAATTTTCGTATCAAAGATAGTTTTCCTTTTCACCTTTTAATAGGTTGGGATTTCGTTTTTTGTCCTGGTTGAAGAGGAGGCCAAACGTTTGACTCTTCACTGCTGAAAGATTCGTCATCGAAACTACTGTATATACATCTACTTGCAATATTTTCGTCGTCACTGTCCCTTTCGGAAGAAGCAGGAGAAGAAACATCCGTGGCTTGCGAGGGCTGTCGCATTTTACGTAAGATCTTTTGAGACGGCCCGCAAGGTTTTCGAAGCCCTGATCCACCCCAAATTTTTCCTGTCAATTTAATTTTAAGAATTAAGAATGGATATTTGATTAATGTTATTTGAATTGTTTTCAAGATTACCAAGTAGTCCAAGTTTCGGTCTCGGAGGAACTAATTCGATTCCTTCCCACCACATAGTTTCCTTGCAAGCCAATTTCCCGGGTGGAATTGACGAATCCCGTGCTGCTAATCTAGTTATTTTTTCGGGAAAAAATAATTGCGGTGGTTCAACTACTATTATCTCTCGGTAGGCTGCGATAATGTTCGAGATGCCTTCATCTTGATCTGATAAAAAAAGAGGAGAGTGTTCCTGAAATTTAAATAGGAAATTATATGTTATTTTTATATGAAATTATATTTAATTTGGCAACTTAAATATTTCTTGTACCCTAAATCTGCATCCTTCTTTATTAGGCAGTGCTTCAAATCTGTAGGCTCTTTGACTACAACAAGGATATCTTCCCAGTGGAAATGGAGTTGCCCTTTGTTGTTCAAGTACAAAAAACTGTGGGATTTCAGGGTGATAAGAACACCAATCAATTTGGTTAACAGGAAAATAATTCCCACATTGGCGACAAGACAGAAAATGACAGTCGCCCCAGAGTCGCCAGTAAACTTTTCTCCAAGATCTTAGCTCCATTCGAAGTGTGATAATGTATTCATTCAAGTTCCAAGCAGAATCCCTTTAAAGTAAGCAACACTTTTCTATTAATTTACTTTTACTCTGTTAAAAATAATTTAAATGAACGTACCTAGTATGTTTACAATGAACATTTCCTTTTTTATCTAATTTCATAGCACTTGGAATACAAGGAACAAAATCTGAGACAGATCTCACAATATTTTTTCCACATTGTCCACATTTAAACAACGTCGCAAGAGAACTGAAATGTCCTCTTTTATTATTTGGAGTTGGTTCTGCTAGCGACATAATCAACTTGCAAAAAAGGCGACTTTGTATTTTATCTTTTTTGTCTTTTATCATCTCGACGTCCACATTGCTGAACAAATTCGCAAGTCTGGAAAAAATATTGCTTTTATTTCATTTTTTTGTTTGGTGATATTTTATAATACGGAAACAGACCTTGTAAGAAGATTATCGTTTAGGCAAGTTAATATTGTCGAAGTTTTCAGAACTTCAGACATATTGTGGTAGCAATAAGTTAGACAACTTTCTAATAACGGTTCCATTTGTAGAAAAGAGGCAGAGACCATTATGGGAATAACATTACTCGTTTCTAGAATAGGCCATTCGGTTTTTTTAATTATGTCCTTTTTCACCCATCGCATTAACCAATCGAAAATTACAATATCGCAGTGGACGGATATGTCCATTTCTTCTAACTTTTGACCAGCAGTTACGTCAGCGAAATAACACATTTTTTGAACTAACAGTTTTTGGGGACATCGAAAATCCTTTTTGATGTTCTTGGCCTCGTCACAAACGTGAATTTCTACCTCAGTTCTTAAAAAAGAAGTACATTTTAATTTTAAATTCTTCGATTCTAATTACACTTTCAAACCCGAGGGCTTTCATATTTTATCGAAAATAACATAAAATCAAAAATATTTCTTACATATACATACTCATAAGCCTTCTTCAGCTCCTTTTTTTTGTCACTATCTTTATCTTTTAGTATAGAAATTGATGATTTGGACTCAACGTTACCAATTGATCGAGATTTTTTGATGTCAGGATTCGTTAAAGGTTTTTTAATAATTGGTTGAGAAAAGGCAGGTTTTGGTATCATATAAGGCAGCACAGAATCCAGCAAACCTTCGTGGAGAACATCGCTTAATTTTTTTTTCATTACTGTAGCCAAAAGGTGTTCTTTGCTTTCCTGAGTTTCAAGTGGACTTTTTTTCTTTTTTAATTCGTCGATTTGGACCTTTGTCTCATCTTTTTGTTGTATTTCTTCAGTATCTAATGTTTTGTCATGAGCAAGATTGGGTTGAGAAATACTGGGCAAAGATAGTGTTTCGAAGTTCTAAAAATTAATGTTTTCATTCTTAATTAAATAAATAAATATTATATTAATTACAAGTAGAGTCCATAATTTTCTTACTCGACTTCGACTGCTTTTAGGTATTTTTATAGAATTGCCAGATAACCTGATTTTCTCAAGACTGGAAGAAGTTCCTGGTTGAGGATTTTTTAATTCCTCTGTATCGACACTTTTATTGTTAATTTTAGTAATTGAGTTATCGTGATTATTTTCATTTCTGATTAGATCTAAATTTGTTTTTGCTAGTGCACTCCAATCTATTTCACTATTTGTATTTAAAACTGAAGACAACTCGTCAAAACTGTCATTTACTTGATATGCAGTTCGCATAAAGTCGAAAAACGTTCGCATTGATATTTCAGGATACTTTTCTTCTTTGGAGAATTGAATTCCTTCGGGTAATTTTTTTTTGTAGGTACTTTGCACATTTTGTAAGACAGGATATCCTGAAAAGTAAAATAACAAGACAAAATGAAAATAGTGATCCCAGTAATTAAAATTATATGATATCTTACCTAATTCCGCTTCTTTTAATAGATTTGAATACATTTTTTATTTTTTCTTGTTAAAAAATGTTAAAATTTATTTTTAAGCTTCTAAAAATTCACTGAAACTCTTAGAGGTAAATAAATAAATAAATTTTGATTTCAATTCAGACTTGTAGTAGAATAAATTAGCTATGTTAATTTGTTTAACTCTATACACGATATGAATTTATTGCTGATTATTTTCATTTTGTAGAATAATAAAAAGACCAAATTAGGACATGACAGTTTGACAGATTATTGACAGACTGGAAGGAACTTGGGAAAAGCTAACTGACACTTTTCATGATTTCTAACGTTTCCAAGGTGCTCAGATATAGATCAAACATTGGACTTTAAATCGAAAGTACGCTAAACAATTTTTACTTTTAAAGTATAAAAATGGTAGAAAGTAAATTTTTTTCAAAATTATTATTTAGCAAATTAGGTAATTTCCAATAATATATTCCATATATTCGTACTAATTGTTTATTGTGACAGTCTGGTCCCTATCCTATTTGGTCTTTGCTACCAAATTAAAATTAATTGCTACCAAAAGAATCAAATCAAATACTCATTTATCTGCCCGATTTTATATCAAACAGAAATTGTACATAATATTAAATATTAAAATATTATAGTGTTCATTTTTTTATTATAGAAATTTTTTTCTAATTTTTGAAACTTGAATATTTACCAATTTGTAAATTAACAAACTATTTTGATATTTACAATTTACATTTTTTGTTTACAGAAAAAAAAATGTCGGTAAGGTAGGAAGATAATCAGATACAGCTGCCCTGTGATTGGTTACATATGTACATGAAAAGTCATTTCACATTAGGTGCTGCAGGGTTGTGCAGCAACACTCAAAGTTTTTTTTATAATATCTTTGGTATGTATGTGTTGTGTATCAGGTATTACATATGTATATGATTTTCTACTTATGTAAATTACATATATTTTTTAGAAAACTCCCCACTCCACATGAATTTGGTGTTTTCGACGTAAAATACCTAGTTATGTCAAAGATATTAGTGCCAAATTATGTCAAAGATATTAGTGATATTATATTACTAGTGGTAGTAATATCTTTGGTTATGTATATAAATTACTGTAAGAAATCATGTAATTTACCTTAGGTATTTTACGTACCCAACCGTGATCCCAAGTCCATACATATGCAATGCCTTTGCCAATACATATATGCATCATATATGTATACCAGCGTATACCAACCAATACGGTTCAAAAGAAAAAGTCCTTTGTCTCTTATCTATTGTTTTATAATTGTGTTTATGAGTTTCTATTTAATGTATTTATAATTTAAACTTGTAATAAAAATTTGGTAAAAAGTCATGTGAATTTTGATGTAAAAAAAGATG
>CAJFCO010000030.1:6439041-6528391 GCA_904066015.1 Synergus gifuensis
CGGGGCAACTGTTTCGGATGTTGTGACTATTGCGGAAGTCGAGTGTACTTATATAGTTTTGTCTGTGTTTGATATACACAGATTGACACAGATATGTGCAAAAGTTATGTGTTGTATAAGTGTGCGTGAAGCAAGAAGTGACAGGTGCGTCGTGTGAAATCGAAGCGTCTTTTCTTCTCGAATTTTGACGAAAATGAGCTAACATTCCTGTGATTTTAGTGTAAAATATATCTCAAGACTACAGTAAATATGGCAAAAGACGATGGGGATGATCTTTTACCTGACAAAGACGCCGCAAAGGGTTTTTATGCAAAATATGAACCGAAGGAGATTCTCGGAAGGTACGCCATATATCTTTCTTTTCTTCTTAATTAACATCTTATGTATTTAATAGTTTTATATAGTCTTGATTGCATTACGATGTCAATTTATAAAATGTATTTTACGTAAAATCTATCAACGATTATGGAGTTCGAAACGTCTGGAGATAAATCTAAGAGAACTAACCTCAAAATTATGTAATGCACAATGTCATTATCCGTATATTTTTTATAAAAATAATTAGCGAGGCCAACGACACACGCTTTTTATGTAGTTTATTCCTGTACTCGTGTTTGTTATATCTCTTATATCGGTTATATCAAGAAAAGCTTACGTCGTTAATTATCTTTTCTTAGTACACATTTGTCAAATGGTCTATAATTTTTTGGGTAAAATTTAATTCAAAATTTTATAATTTTTTCTAAGTAGGCCAATGCATCTGATTTTTTGTACTGATATATCAACGCAAGGAGTAATCTTTCCGAAAAGCTTATCAGTCTTCGTTTACATATATGAAATGTTGCTTTATTGATTAGAAATTACGCGTGATTAATTTTATATTCATTCGCAAAGTTGCAACGATAATTTCTTTTTGAGTTTGATTAATTAGTCTTGCATAATTTCAAAATTTTTGTTCAAGTTGAGTTGATGACCTTTGAACCCAAATGCCTTTTGATAAGCTCCCTATCATTATATTCTTAGATTCTTAAAAATGAAGTAAATGCAGTCGAGAGTCGTAAAAATACAAAGTGAAATATTTTGTAGGGGAATTTCGTCGACTGTGAGGAGGTGCATAGAAAAAGAAACGGGCATAGAATATGCTGCAAAAATAATTGACATAAGTAATGAACCTCACGATGGTACAGATGCACACTGCATGAGAGAAGCAACGATGCAAGAGGTTCAGATACTTCGTCGAGTGGCTGGTCATCCTTACATAAGTAATTTAAATTTTATAAAAACCTTGTAAAAAGGTAAGATCTCTTAGATGATATATTTTTTATTTTAAATCAATTTGTTTCAACAGTTGAACTGCACGATGTATTTGAATCCAATACCTTCATCTTCCTGATATTTGAGCTTTGTAAAAATGGAGAGCTATTCGATTACCTGACATCTGTTGTTACCCTATCTGAAAAAAAGACTCGTTATATTATGAGGCAGGTGTTTGAAGGAGTCCAGCATGTTCACAATCAGGGAATTGTTCACCGGGACTTAAAACCAGAGAATATTTTACTTGATGACAATCTCAATGTCAAAATTACGGACTTCGGTTTTGCTAGAATCTTGAAGCCTGGTGACAAACTTTACGGTTCGTGTTTGCTACTTTCCCTTTGCAATTGCAAGTTATAAAATATACTATAATTTCACTTTTTGCAGATTTATGTGGAACTCCAGGGTATTTAGCACCAGAGGTGCTTAAATGTAATATGTTTGAAAACGCTGAAGGTTATAATCAAGAAGTAGACGTGTAAGTGTTTTGGAAAATCTGTGGTTCGTAGAAACCAGTCTGAGAAAAAAAAATGATACATTATTATTAATTTTAGATGGGCCTGCGGAGTTATTATGTTTACTTTATTGGTTGGATGTCCACCTTTTTGGCATCGGAAACAAATGGTTATGCTTAGGAATATTATGGAAGGCAAATTCTCATTCACATCTCCGGAATGGGCAGATATAACTGGTAAGAAGAGGCTAATGATATTATCTTCAATCTAAAGCTGCAATTTCGTATTTTATTGACTCATTATTGATTTTTGCAGATGCTCCAAAGGATTTAATTAAGAAATTATTAGTTGTTGATCCAATGAAAAGGATCTCAATAAAAGAAGCCCTGGATCACTCGTTCTTCCACACAGTGGTGAGTGATTCGATTTTGTAAGAATACAGATTCCCATAAGTCGTGAAAATGCTCTCTCACTTTCGCAGTGGGTATTACAACCTTTACCCAACATTACTGCTGAATAAATTCTATCGATGCATGCTCGCCGAGTAAATTCTTTCTCTTTGTTTACAAAAAATGTTTACCATACGTAGTATTTTAAAATCATTCTTCACACAGGCTTATACATACCTCAGAAATGTCTAATTACGCGAAACATAAACATTAAACGTCATTTATAATGATTTATAATTATTAAAAAAATTTTTTTTTTTAGATTAAACTTGCTTGTTTTAACATTGTAAGTTATTTTAAGTTATTTGCTTATTTCTACGTGTACATTACAGCTGTGGGATCAAGACATCGCTCCCCTAAAGCGTTCACTGTCATCTAATTCGCGACGTCTGAGTAGGATATCTCAATTAGCTTTGGTAAATAGTATTACTTTCATTATTTAGTTTTTCTTAAATAAGTACAGTGTAAAGCCAAGATTTCCTCTGTTATTCATTTCTTTAAGTTAATCTTATTGATTTTAACAAATGTATTTTTTGGAATGTGTTTGCATAATTTAATAAAATTTTTTACTCAGTTTTTCACATTATGTTCTTTTAAATTTAATTTTTATTTTATTTTATTTTCTTTGGGAATATAATACTTTGTCGTGACTAATTAATAAAATAGAAAAAATTCAAATGGAACTAGGAACAGAATAAAATCATTTACAAAAACATATTATTTAAACTAGTTTGAGAACAAGTAATTATAAAATTGTTTCTAGACCTCAAGTTGAAAATATTTAACTAGTTGAATAACTATCATTGTTTTTCATTAAAAATAATGCATTTAAGAGTGTTTTTAGTGAAAATTTTCACGTACACTTTCGCAACATTTGCTTCTACAATTATTTTTCCTCTTACTATCACAGACTAATTCTATATAACACCTACTTTCGAGGTTTATTAACACTTCCATTCTTATTTACTGCTCAAATTAATATTTTCAAATCAGAACATGTTTTTAATTAGTTAACTTGAGTACATATTATATAAAATTGTATTTTATGTAGAAGTAGAAAGGCTAATGCAAAACTGAAATTTTTGTGCAAAATTGTAATCTATTTTTCAGTGATAGTTCAACTTAAAGTTTATGTATGACTTTTACTTTAATACAGGAACTCAAGGCAAGATCATTTAATGCGAGAAAACGATTTCAACTAGCAATTCTTTGCGTGCGAGCGGTGGTTCGCATTAAAAGATTGCATTCAACTCCTGAACCTCTCTCTATCAGCGTGGCCTGTGACGATCCGTACAGAATCAAGATTTTGCGCAAGGTGTGTTCGTTTTATTGTTTCTTTTAAATAGATAAAGAGATTTAAATTTGAGAATTTTCCTAATTCAGAATTTTCTATATTCAATTTACAGGAATATTCAGTTAACAATAGTTTTTCTGAAAAACAGAAAAATGACATGCTGACCACTGGAATTTTTGCTTGAAATTTGAGTGGCCACTTTGAATTGAAAAAAAAAAGAAAATTTAAATCGTTATTCGAAACGAATAACGATAAGGTTTTGAAAAGGTTTTCTAAATGTCTGATAATAACAATTAATAATTTACTGCCTAGGTTATCGATGGTTGCGCATTCAGAGTATACGGTCATTGGGTTAAAAAAGGCGAAGGACAAAATAGAGCAGCACTTTTCGAGAATACACCAAAGACAGACCTGAAACACCTTTATGTCAATAATTTAATTAGATAGCCAATATTGCAATCGACCGAAGCTTAGTTGAATTTCTGAGTAGTTTGTCTACTTTTTAACTATTTTTTTTCTGTTAGAGAATTGCCTAGCTATGTGCAAATTTTGAGTATGTTAATGTAAGAAATATCACGAGATTGAAGGACTTTCGGGGAATAATTTTAGTCTCTCATTAATCCATAGGTATATATCGTGAAATGTGATATTTTCCCTGCGGGAGAGAACAGATTTGGTGTTTTAATCACTAAATACAGATAAATGCAGAAAGCCTTTGGAAAGATGTAGCAAATATTTAAGTCTTTGACAAGATTTTGATATTTTTGCATACTTTACTTAAATTTCTCCTAGGTGCTATATTGTTTGCAAATATGTAATTAAGATTATAGTTGCTGGTTCGACTTTACATTAATTAATCCTAGCGAAAAGTTTTGAACTGAAAAAATTTTTTTTGATGCTTTAAAACTATGTTGCTCTCACTTTATAATAAATCTCCCTGAAAAATATTGAATAAGTAAGCATAAAAGAGTGTAAATTTGCAATAAGTTTAATAGTGACAATAGAAGATTACAGACTTCACTAGAAACTTGACTTGAAATTTTCAAAGATTTTTCTTTGACGTATTATTGAAACAAAAATAAAAAATAGATTGTTTCGGCAGTTTTTCTTTAGCGTTTACGACTACGAACTTCGTGTTGTAAATATGTAGTTATATTTATTGATTAGGACTTAGCTTGTAAGAAAAAATTTCACAATGAATCACAGAAAAAACAGTCTAGTTTGCATAAAAGTTTGTTTATGTCTCACCTAACTTTAAGCCCATTTTTAGACTTAAATTAGTCGTAAGTCCATTTTTTGACTTAAAACAAGACAGATTTTCTTAATTCAAGACTTTTTTCTGTGATGATGCTGAAATGTGTTAGTTGTTTGTGTGTTCCATTTTTAGAATTATTACTATTAAAATAGATCAGCGCCAATCTTCTACTAAAGTTTTGCGCTATTCAATATCAATGAAGATTTAAAATTTCGATTACTATCAGAATTGAAAAATGTTAGAGGTGATTTTAAACTTTCGAACAAGGTGCAAAAGAACTTTGATGCTAAACAGTTAGTTTCAAGCATTGATTATGGAACATTTATGTCACAATAATGAATTAAGCCTGTTTCTGGAAGATTGTATGGTTGATGATTATACAATGATAATAGATTTGTTTTTGAAAAAAATAGCTTGTATCTTTTATTTGTAAACGTTCCTGAATGTTAGTTTGGAATTTCTATTTTGGAAAATTATCTGATAGAATCAACCAAACTATTCAAAATTCAATCAATTTTAATGGGATTGTAAAATTACTAATTTTTGCCACTATCGATACTATTATTAAATATGAACTAATGCTTTTTATATTTCAGCTGTCAAAAAAACCACCAGTTTATTTCAAATTTTGCTAAATTCAATCGTATTAAGGGCGTTGGACCCAAGTGTTAATTTCAAAATTCCATTCTCCATTTTACTCAACGAAAATTATAGAAAAATATTTTTTCGCTCTTTAGCGCTAATCTTTTTTCAAATATAAGACTGCGTACAAAGCGAAAAAATATTTAATTTCGATACTTTTTGCATAAAACGAAGAATTCAAAATCTAACTTCACAATTGAATATTTTCATTTTACTTAAAAAATATTTGAATTAGATATTTTCTCGCTCTGTACGCATAATTCCAGTTAAAAATTGATTAATTCTACACAGGGAAAAAATTCGCAATTTAATATTTATTGAGTAAAATGAAGAAATCGAAATTTTAGAATAGAATTTGGCTCCAACACCCTTAAGACCAGAAAGTTTTTTGCTCTGTACGCATAATTCTGTTTAAAAAATGAGTACCGCTGTCTGCTACAGTATGAAAAAATATCTAATAATAATATTTTTCGAGAAAAATAAGGAAATCGAATTTTGAGGACAGAACGTGAGTTCAACACACTTAAGTTATTCAAAATAATTGTGCTGCCATTGGAAAAATAATCTTCCAAGATCACGCAAACAAAGCCCATCTCACCAAAAGCCAACTGGAGTGACCGTTAGTAACCGTTCACTGACTATTTTCCCGCCCCACTTCCTCTCACCTTACCCTAAATCCCCTAAGCCGTCCAATTTCTCTTTTTCTTGTCCCTTAGCTTTAGAATTTGAAAAATGATAAAGGAACCGGTGTGAAACTTTTGAAATTTTTGGCGCGTGCGCACTCATGCTGCGCGTTGAAGACTGCGCACCAAACGTGGCAACGGCGCGAGCGCGCGGTGACGCCGCCGATCGAGTGAGTCGAATTTGCCCGGGCGACGGCGAGCACGGGCGAGCCGGAGCCGTTTCATTAATACTTCAAAGGGAAATCCTTAAAAATTTCTAAAAAAAAGTCTCTAGTGAGGTTTGTAATCTTCTATTGTCGCTATAAAAACAATGGCACATAGGTGATTCGGGTGTAATGAACGAGCTCTCGATTCCATAAATGTGAGACGGTGTGCCGTCGCGCTCATTGGTCGGTGCTGACGTCAGGAGCACGACACGTGAACCGTGGCCAAGCCAATGTAATTGTAAAATGTCTCTGCCACGCGCCAGATCGATCATGCGTTATCGAATATTTTTAGCATAAAGGAAACGATTCGGCTAATGCCTTACGTTTTTTTCTTAGCCTTTGTATCGTCTCCTTTGAAAAGTTCGCGACAAAATCCAATCGCGTGTGCCTGTGCCAAGGAAAAAGGAACTTGACAGAATCTTCACAAGAGATTGATTTCTCCCCGTGAAAGTGGGACCGCGCTCTGCGTCTTTTCCAGAAGTCTAAAAGTTAGATGTGAGTTCTTTTTTTGATACTTTATCACCCACGACGCCCGTTAATTCACTCATTATCTTCTCAGGACTATCGCCTATTTAATTAACATTGTGTATAGGTGGTTGCGTGGTGTGTTTTCCGTACCATAATAGCCTCCACCAATCCCGAGTTAAGAGCCCGCTTCGCATGTGTTCGCATGTGTGTTTCTTCTTATACACGTTATACACCTGTCTCTCTTTCTCTTTATCTCTATTTTTCTGTAGCTGCATGTTTCGCGAGAATGGACGTGTTCCAATGTATTCGTTTCGGTCTCTACGTCTCATTTTAATCCATCAACGTTGAATTCTCCCTCACCGCTGGTTTGCTACACGTGGGGTGGAGTCCCATTTAACCCCTCTAACCTCTCCTCTACGCGTAATTTTCGCGAAATTTCCTGTTGAAACCTGCTTGATTTGAGTCAGTGTGTTATGTCATCCGTGTTCCTAAAGTGGAAGAGAATTTTATTTTAATTTGTCGTCCACCCTTTTTGGGGCCTTTCAACCAGCCGGCGACATGATTGAGGGGAATAAAATGGCTTGATTTGGGGCTAAACATGTGGAAGAGATATGTAGGTATATGTTTTTTTAAGTGTGCAGAGAAATTTGTTTTCATTCAGTTGTCAAGTGCGCAAATAACGCAGTAATTTAACACGTGGAGACAAGATTTGTCCTTATCAGAGTGATACAACCAAGAGAAACGTGCATTTTTAGGGACTAGGCAAAAGCCGGGAAATGACCCTGAACTTGCCTCTTGGCCAGGAAATTTGTTTAATAAAAACATTTGTAAATTTGTTTACAAGAACAATGTTAACGAAAACCCCAGTCGAAAAATAGCTCCTCTTTTATTCTCAGAGACTTTAGGAGGATTTAATGACAATTTTTTAAAATATAATCTCATTATATGTACATTATTTATTTATGCACTAATTTTCTGTTACTTATATTTCATTATTTTAATGAATATTATATCTACGAGCTAATATCCTAATTTTAAATTTTATGGTAATTTTTAGATATTTGGAATCATCGAAAGCTTTAGATTCTGAATTTTTATTTTTTTAAATATTTAAGCAATGTATGGAAAAATTATTTATAGATTTTAATTCTTTTGATTCGCCTCAGATTACATATATTTCGACTAGGGCTTATAGCAAATTACAACAATAATTAATTTAAGCCTCGAATTGCACTTTTTTTTTTATTTCTTTGGTACAAGGCGGCTACTTTTTCTGGTTCAATGACATGAAATTTTGGTATTTTTTGTTTGTTTTTAAAGCATTATTTGCAAAGTTCATTTAATTTTTTTCATTTATTAAGAGAGAAAGAATGATATAAAAAAATCTAAGAATATATTATAACCGAGGTCAATTTGTGTTTACAAAAATCATGCTTGTTTAGAGAGTAAATTGATATGAGAAAAATGTACGATAAAACAGTTCGTAGAAATATGATACTGTTTTACCGGTTCTAAATTCTGGTTCAAGATTAAGGCATGTTTTTATTTAAGATTTGCATGCCATACCTTCCAAATCTTACTAATTTTATTTTTACAATTTTCAATTTTTCAAACTTTACAATATTTTTTTTTACATTTTCCCAATCCGTTAAAATATTTTTCCCTTTTATTCTTTGAAGTACAATTGTTAGGTAAATCATAAACATAATACATAATTGCAATTACATATTTGATCTACTGATGAAATTGATAGCAATTATGTATATATTTGATAAATCTCGATAAACATCATTTCTGCTCAAATGTTTCTCAGCTAACATTTATTTTTAGACTAAACAACAAATTTTTTTCTGCCAGTCTTGACCTCTAATTTCATGTTTAAAGCTTCAGGCGTGAATAAATGTTTTTTTTTTAAATTACATAAATTTGTATGACAAAACATTTTTATGCATATTTATAGATCTATAAGTTATTTATGCTAAAAATCAATCCCAAATAAAGTGACCTTACAAGGTCACTGTCTCTTTCTCGAACTGATTGCATCTCATAGATATAAGTTCAAAAAGTGTAAAATGAATTAAAGACATTATCCAAATCGTTTGCTTTATGCTGAAAATAATCTTTACGTATTAAAATTTTGAATTTATTTCTTATGGATTTTTATAGCGTCTTTTCCCTTATTTTAAACGTTAATTAGGCAGTTAAACGACTTGCCTTAAAATTACCACATGTTTATTCGTAATTCCTTAACACCCTACTTTAACGTTTCTCTGTGCACCATATGTTGCATAGGTTCGTGACTCGATCAGCATAAATGACACAACAAAGGCATATTTCACGCACTCAGTTACAGCAAAGATATTTTTATATTATTGATTTATTTAGTTTCCAGAATAAAAAAAAATGTATTTGCTTTAGTTAAGACTCAATAATTATACCCTTCCCTCATCCCTCTTGAGAGGGGTATAATTTAAAACATAATAGAAAAAAATGTATAATTTAGGTTTTTTGGGAGGGAGGGAAAGTATACCCCCCCCCTCTGCAGAAAAATATGTAGGGACAACATCTTTTTGTTGAAAAACCAAAATAAATACAAAAATAAAGAAATTAATATTCTCATAAACTTCTCAAGAAATTTACGAAGTTTAGGTAACGTATCGGCACGTTGCCGGTAATATCACCCGATTTTCAATTACCGAGAATTTAAAAATTCTAAACTCAGCACCCTTAACAGTCTCAATTATTTTTTGTAATATTATTTTAACCTAAAGATATTTTAACTGAACTGTTTTAGAGAGTTTTTTAAATGAAAATAATGTTTAATTTAGCCTTTTAGAATAATTTTAATTTAGAAGATTCAGAAAAGCTTTAGAATTTTTGACAAAAAATTGCTTGATCTTGCATTTTAGGAAACTGGGTTCGGTGAGAAAAGGACGGATATACGGACGTTCATTTTACGCGGTTTTAAGGCGCGGAAGGGAGTGACTTCGGCACATGCGCTTTAAAAATGACTATCGGTGTCATGGGAGGGGGCGTTAGTTTTATAAAGAGGGGGGAAGTGGTTATCGTACGCCGCAGCATGTTACAGCGCAATTCTAGCCTTTCTGGCTCCTCATCGAAGATGCATGAACATTGAACATCTTACATTCTCTTTTCAACAAAATTTTTGCCAAATTCTGTCTATGGTAATCAATAAATTCCATAACCAAAAAATTCCGCTTACAGTTCATTACTTTTATCGGGGTAACGCTTGATTTTTAGCACTGAAAAATATTTTTCATTCAGTCAGAATTTAAACAAAAAATATAATATGCATTATAATATAGATAAAAATGATTAAGGGCTGAATAGCTTGTTATTTGTGTACTCTATACTGGCACTTACGCCTTTACATTAAAAGAGAGAAAAATCATCATTGAGTATAATTCCGCGAAGATTAGAGAAGTATGATCAGTTCAGAAGGTTATTGCGGCAATCGTTATCATTACCGTCGCTTCTTGGTACCAAGTTCGTTAGGAACATTGAATCAGCTAAAATTATCTTATTTTCATTTGACATGTGGTCCATACTTGATTGATGACAAAAAGAGAATGCTGAAGTTCATTGGGTTCAGATTTCCTTTCTACATTATAACTTATCATCTTCAAATTGATTTGAAACAATTTAAAAATAGATACCTATAAATTGTAATACGTACAAAATATTCTTACGATATGTCGAAAAGTCGACTTTCAAAGTACAATTTTGAAGAAATTGTTGTGCCTTAATATATAAAAGTTTCGATGATTGACATAATTTTCTTAAATTGCAGATTTGTACTCGTGGCAGGCCAATCGGCTAAGAGGCAGAGGTGGTGGAGGGCAGCAGGATTTGTCGGCTCCGTGTCCAATCAAAATCGGACACAGGAATAATATCTCGGGTGAAATTACCGGGAGCAGGATTCAAAGATGAGCCTGGAAACTTTGTTAGAAGCTGCACGCTATGTAGAGCAGCAGGAGAAGAAGAGGGAGCGCCTCGCCAGCACCTCCTCTTCGGAGCATTCCCTCGGCATTGCTCCCCACTTCAACCATCACAACTCTGCCGAGCCACGTGGTAAGTGCTTGTCGCTGTGGCTATCCTGTCGCTACACTATTTAAAAAATTGGACTGAATTTTAATGTACCTTTCATTATATTTCATAATATTTACGAATTTTGTATTGATTGAATTTTAAATTAGAAATAGAGAAGAGGTTGTGATTACACGAAAATAGATTCTCGAAGTATGAAGCTTTTCTCGTATTCAAAACTTCGGTGCTAGTTGGGAAATTTTTAAGGAACAAAGTTTTTCTGTGTGAAGTGCAAAATGATCTTGAAGGTCATGTAGTGTATACCGGTTAAATAATAAATACCCTCTCAGGAAGGAAATGCTTCCATTTAACGTGCGAAATTGCAGGTGTTCCTCACGACTGCAATTTCTACAAATAGCTCATAAAATTAAAAACGCACCTGTACTTGCGAGCATTTGAAACCATTTGTACTGCCAAATTATTTTAAAGGCCATTCCCAAGTTATAAATGTTTATTATTGAAGAAAAGTCCAGTCATTGCAGTGAGTTTTAAAATTTAAGAGTCTGTAATTCAATAAATATTTAAAGCAAAATAATATCGTCTAGAACAAAAATTATTAACTCTTTTTTTTCTCTAAAATGTTGGTGTAATTAGTCTCGATGAGTAAATGACAATGAGGTCAATGAGGTCAATGAATACCGAATGCAACGAAAGCGTTTTTATTGACCAGGTTGAAGGAAAAATGAAATTCTAGGGTAAAAAAGAATTCTGCAAACAAAAGGATGGAAGTCTGCAATACTCAGTGTTGATTAAAAATGAAAATGACGTATTTTAATTAGGATGTCAATGTCGGAAATAATTTGATGTGTTAATAATGATAAGAATCTGATAGGTTTCACTTTTGTTCGTTCTTGTCGGTGAGCGACACTGATATTCACACACGATTCGCACGCGTCTCCAAATTAGGTATGATTTTCCTGCCTCCAGTGGTTCTCAATGGAAATTTCTTTTGGATTTTTATTTCCCCTCAGAGAAAGACAATAACTCTTTCTATTTTATCTGATCTGATTTCCATAATAATTTATTCATTCATGTATTCTCTGAATCAATTTTAAACTGATTTTACAGAAATAACGTAAAGTTATATCAAACTTTTCCTAGTCTTTAATTGATGAAGATATCAAAGACTTTCTTCAATATTACAGTTGATTTTCATCAATTCAACGGATTTGTGTCATGCATTCAGCCATGACGCTCTGAGTCATCAGAAATTTTTAAACCTGCTCTTGCGGAGACTCGTTCAGCATTCGAGTAATGAAAGATATTGTTTACTCTAAAAATATTGTTTTAATTAAATCATTTTTTTGCTTTTACGGATTTTTATGTTATTTTAGACATTTGGAGTTTTTGAAAGGCATCTATGTACTTATATTTATCAAATCTAACATCCAGTTAGAAACATGAGTACCGATTGTTGACGGCCAGGTCAACGACTTGAATAATGAACGAGTGGTCCCGCAAACCCTGTCTCGATTCTTGACGCACGCGAAAGAGTTCTTCAACATGAAATACCCTGTTATGCACGCCACTAGGCCATCGCTTTCCATAGGCTGTAATGGCTTGACTTGACTTGGCTTGGCCTAACTTGACTTGACTTAACTTAACTTGAATCGTCTGTAGCTTAATAAGTAACGACTCGCACGAGCGAGAACCTTTTTGAGTTTTTTAATGCGCGATTCGTAATTGGCGCCGGTGCACAACCGTACACAGACTTGTTTGCAATTTCTCCAATATAAGGTGAAGTAGGAACACGTACTTGTTTTTTGCAATTATTTCCCGATGTTTGAGTCCAAAAAGTTCCTTTTCAATCTTTGGTTTTTCAAAAATTAATTTTATATCTTTAAAATTAAACACACTTCGAGACTTACAGTTTATAAAAGCATTGAAGATTAAGATATTTTAAAATAAGGTCTTCAAAAAATATTATAAACATAAATTATTGACAAAGATGTAGTAATAGGTTCCGATTATAATGCCTACAATGAGATTATGTGAATTCAAAGCCTAAGATTTTTTGCATAAATAAGGTGAGTTTTTGTAGCTTCTGTAGATCAGAGAGGACAATTCCTTTTTATCTAGGATTCCTCCATTCTATCAACTCTCATATCCCTCTCTGCCGAAATTTTGTCGGACCGGTTCGAACCCGGATCCCGGGTTATTCAACAAGAATAAAATCCGGTTTTATCGGAAACATTTAGAATCATGAGTGCGTTGGGACGCGTGCAAGGACACTCGGAGAAGGATCAATCTTGGGTTCGCGCATTTTTTTAGCCGTTGATGGTGTAGGTACGGCAATGCTATGTGGGTAGGTCGAATATCGCGAAATGTGATTATAACGAAGCACGATAACGATATAACGATGGAAAAAGCCTTGTGCATAATATTGCCCGGTTGACCGGGCGAGTAGGTGGTGCGGCCGTGAATGAAGCACAGAAGCTGCTGTTGTAGTTTCTAGAGTCAGTGACCGAAGCCTCCACCGTCGCCCCGAAATCCCCGCTTTTGCCTTTCGCTTCCCACTACTGTGCCAATTCACCCCACCATCAGAGGATGAAATGATCCACAAGTTCCCCACCATTGACCGGACACTAACGTTCGACCGTTCTCTCCCTATCCTAACTCTAACTTCCGCCACCCTCGAGCGTCCTCTGCCTTGGTACACGTGTGTGTTTCGTGGGTGGATTTGTGCTGTTTGTGTGCATGTTGCACAGAACATACAAGTTGTTTTGTCAAAAGAAACGCGTTCAGGATTCATGGTACCAGCGAGGATACCTACTCTTGAAGATTTCGCAGAACCTTCCATATCTTGTTATTGTTCTCTGAATTTAGATTTTTAAATTTTAAATTTTAAATTGATAGGATTTTGGGGTCATCTACGAAATACGTGATATTTTTGGGGGTATGAGGTGTCAACACAGTTTATCACATGATGTAGAAAAAAGTAAAAATATTACATTCTCTTTTTTTTATATTAAGTACTAGCAATATTGAACGCCTGCTACAGCGAGCGAGAATATTGTATGGGCAATTAATAATATTCAAATACGAAGCACATACAAAATGCATGATTTCAATTTGAGATTCAAATATTCTAGGCTCTGCAAATATTTTTGTTTTTACTTTGTTAGAAACCAAAACCAAAATTTATTTGATTTTAATTAAATTTTCTCTTGTTCTGCTTATAAAATACATTTTGACGAAATCGGAACATCGAAGACAAGTTTTATTCAGATTCTTGGTGACTGGTTCGCATTTATCATTTGATCGGATTCACTTTACATCTGCTTACGGTTTTCTATTTTTTTTTCTGTTGATTTCAATCATAGCTTATCTCGCATGTAAAGGTAGCGTCAACGTCCACATTTGAAGTTGAAGATTCGAAGTTAGATATTTTAAACTTCCCAGCATTAGAAATTAACTTTCTTTTTAAATTAAACCGCTTTGAATTGAATAATTTGAATATCGAATTTCTATAATGTAAATTTATTCCACATTTTTTGCATTGAAAGAGAATTTTAAATTGTCTTCAGAAAAATTGTCTTTACGCTCCTTAGAAAAAAAGTACGTAAATAGAAGATTGTAATCATCGTTAATTTTTGTTTTTGTTATTTAAGGTTGTCATCTTTATCTCCTCTGAAGGCTTTTCTTCGCCTAGGCTAAGCAAGCTGTGAAATGTCAATAAATTCAATCATTAAATAACAGTCTCTACATTTCCTTCAGTTATTCGCAACGACGCACATAAAGGCGAAAAGTGAAGGCCACCTCAAAAGTCGGGGAATCAAAAGCAGGCTTGGGAAAGATCTTTTTCCTTTTCACACAGAAGGCTGCAGCTTTGAGATTTTTTTTTTCTTTGCCCTGGCAACGTTGCAGAGAACGATCGTTTTCTTGGCTGACAAGAGTGCCTTTGCCTCTTTGGATATGGTTTGTTGAGAGAGACTCTCACGTCATATCTGACCGCTCTCACGCCAAAGATTAAATGAGGGGAAACTTCTGATTTTATATCTGCATTCTCAATAATAATAATAATAATAATAATAATAATAAAACAAAAAGAAACGAAAAATTGAGTTCTTTTACATCCTAGCGTAATTTTCTGAATTCTGTATCTTTGACAACTGAAACGTTTACACGAAGTTGCAATGACTGAAATTCGTGCTGTTGAAGTAAAATTGAGCTGGAGTGTAAAATCGCTCATTATATTTGGTTGAATGCAGTTTGCTAGCACGTTCTTTGAATCTTTGGCCGGGCTTTGATTGTAGGAAAAGGAAAGGCGGCACGAGTGTCATGAACCATGGGATGAGGGGAAATATCCATGAACACGCGGGCAAATGATTTGCTCAGTGCGCATGCGTCTTGTCCCCGGGTAGCTCCCCCCTCAATCTCCAACGTTGCCAGCTCTGACCCGGAGCACCCGGCCAGGGAATGCCCCCTCTTTAACTTCGCCTTCTTCGCCGGTTCCCCTCCACCACGCCTCCACGGCATTAGCACGTGGAGATGCGCTTCTTTTAATTTTTCAAACCTTATCGACCTGTGGATTCACTGACTGACGGCGACGTTCCGCCTGTGGAGAATCATTATCCCCAGCCACCGCATGGCAACTGACGAAAAATATGCACCAAAATCTCACCTAAATTCCTCTGGATGAAATTTTCCGATATCAGCAGAAACTTTCATCTCGAATGGCGGAAAAGATGAATGTGAGGCTTTAAGTTTAAAGGGATGGACATGGACCACATCACTTTTTGAAGTGGTGGAAGCTTTGAAGCTGAACGTTTAAAAATACGAATTTGTGCATTGATTTCATTTTAAACTAGAAATAGTGGTAAAATGCTGATTCATTTGTATTGAAAATAATTCTGTATGAAAGAAACTTATTTTTATTTTTAGTTGGGACAATATTTCTGGGTAAAATAGAATTGGGGAAAAATATTTCGTTCATTTGAATGCTTAAAGCTTCTGGTACATACTTTTCGCGTTGTCGAAGTTAAGGAATATTCATACATCGATTCATATACTATTTTATTATAATCTTTGGATTTTTACACAATTCGAGGCGCAACTTTAGATCAGAAAATACCAAATTAATCTTAGCGGCTTTTAAAGAGGTGTATCATTTAAATTTTTAACAATTTGAAGTGTTCTTTTTCAATTGATGCTTAGCCTAATTTAATAATAGCTCATTAAAATAAATATATCAAACCTGGTTTCGAAGTTGAGAATCTTGATTTGAAAGCTTTCACAATAACTAAACACGATGCTATAAATTTATTATATCTATCTGTAAGTCTTCACTTGCTACTAATTTTTATAGCTGTACAAAAACTCAGAAATATTTCCTATTTGCTGACTTGTTTTATAAATGTCTAGTGTAAATTATTGCCTTGACTACCTTGTTTAAAAACAATAAATCAAGAAAATCTTTCCATTTTAACTACATAGCTGAAACTGTTCTCTACTCATAGTCAGCGTTAATCAATTATTTGTTTAAAAACATTAATGCTTTAATGAAAATTAAAGTTGAAATTTAATTATTGTCCGTCATTGCCAAAAAGTTTTCTCATGTAAAAAGAAAATATTTTAAAACAAAATCTCCTATATGGCTATTGCATAGTTCACTATCAAAGATATTTCAGTATCCAATTATCCATTTCCTCCGTGTAGAGGTCTTTTAGAACTTCTTATCAACGCTAAATAATTTTACATAAAAAGTTTCATTGCTGCTCCCAGTAATTCATTCACATTGTTGTTACAATCATATCTGCACACTTTATATTCTCTAAATTGCACGTGCGTTCTGACGTCACACAAAACAGATAGGTACTGATGTTCTATAAACATACGATTTCTATTTCTTCCGAGAGATGGAAGCACAAGTTGGAGGAAACTCAAGTTCATTTCATTTATTTAATTTTTTCAATTGAAAATCATTTTCTTAGAAGTCGTAAATATGTCCACAAATGATCACAAGCTTCAATCACACACAAATAACATGACTTTCATTCTTAATTCTTTGTATAGGTAATGATGATGATAAATCAAATAAACAATCTGTCAAGGCTTTCCAATCCAGAGAAATTCAAACCGTAATTTGGTTTTATTTAGGGTTGTAATTATAATACATAAACTTGATACCCTGAGCAGCAGAAATTTTTTTTGATTTAGAGCGCTTAATTTTAAATGTTTTTTCTTTACAGGTGCCAAATTAAAAAGGGATCGTACAGAAGCCGATGACCTCTTCTGCGAAGAAAAAATGCTCATTATCGATGGTGAGTTTATTTCATCTGAAACCCTTAATTAAAAATTTTTTTTTTGTGTTTTGTTTTAATGGTAATTTATGGTTTTACATCTAAAATGAAATCCTAAAGAATTACAATTTACTGGAGTTTGAAGAAAATCTAAAGACATATTAGACAGTGCGTACTTTTAAAATGGAGTCGCCTATAAATTGATCATAAGTGGTTAAAAAGATATTTTGCGAGATTGTTGAGGTTGGCCAAAATCATGAATATGAATCATCTTTGCGATAACGACCTTGACTCGGAATTGTTTCTCATTTGCTCAATTGGAACAACAAGCGGTGATTGAATTACGAAAAAGTATCGCCCAATTTCAAGAATTCGTTATTCTTCGCGTTACTCCACCATTGAGATATAAGATTATATGCGTACTTAAGCGAAATTCTCTCAAAAGGAAGTTTGGCGAGAGGGGTGTGTCTGTTTGCGATGGAGCCAAATTGAAGAAAGCTCGTGATTGTAATTACACAGATACAAATATTTTGCGGAATATGATTCAATAAACATCTCTCACGCATTGACACAAGTGTTTCAGTAATTATTCAAGTTTTGTTTGTCATGTAAAAATGCAACTTACAAAATATTTTGTTATTTATTTATCATGTTTATGAAAAAAGTACAACTCCTTGAATCATATATCCCGTAAGCGTGAAATCATGACGTACCTCTGCTCCTTTCACAATCATAATAATGAGTCATAGCTCGAGTAACATGTTCTGAGTCTCGTCCGTTGGATTTGTTTCGCGATTAGCCGGAAGTTGAGTGCTTAAATAAGTAGTGTCGATAGTTAGGAAAAAAATTGATATACACGTGTAGAAAAAAAAGGAAAAATTAGAGCAAAGAAGTTGGGCAACTGCATTGAAAACCGAGCTGAAAGGAAAACATCGTCGGCTGACTGCAAGTGTTTTTTTTACACTTTCTGCAAATAAGCCATTTATTTTCGACTATCGACCTTCTTATGTAATGGACAACCAACCAGGACCAGGCAAGTGATGTCGGTGGACTTCGGTGGCGTTATTTTTACGCAGTATCTCGCCGGTAATTATAAACGAGCGGCCTTCTTCGACATCTACTTCAACTTGGTAAGGTGCTGCTTGCGTAAATACTCACACGCATCCTGAGTCGTGGACCTCAATTGTATCCATGCATGGAGAAGCATGAGCTGGAGAGAAAAAGATACTCGGAAAAAGAGAGAGATACAAGGAGAGAAAGAGAGATGAAAAAATCTTGGGACGTGCTGCATCGTACAATGAACGGCGAAGGTACGTCACGCGTTTTACTCCGATGACTTTCTTCTCTGTAGAGAGCGCTCCAGATTCAGTCCGTGAAGAGATTGAAATCAAAACACCCGAGTTTTTTTTTAATCGGCTATCACATCTTCTTGAATTTTCCAACGCAATTTCCCTCAAACACACTCCGGAAAAGTAGCTACTTGGTCAAGAAAGATGATATCGTGATAATTTGAATAATCGACTCGTCTACTCAAATTTTACATTTTAAACTTTGAAAAGAGCGAGAAAAGGAAATTATTTTAGACCCGCAAGTGCTCGAGTATTTTTTTTTATTAACTCTTGACATGAGTGTGTTTATAATTTGTATTTTAGAAACATTTTCGATTTTCTGTATATTATTCTATCATAAAAAAGCGGTTGCGGTTCAAAAGAACTCAGAAGAGTTTCAAGTGATTCTAAGCGATTTTAAGGAATTTTTAAAGAGATTTTATAAGATTTTGAAGATATCAAAAGATCTTAAATGATTTCTTTGAAATCTGACTCTTGAAATCTCTACAAATGTCTTAAAATGTTTTTGAATTTCTTTTAAATGACATTCTATTTATGTAGAATATTAGGTATCTTTTACACAGAGGAAATGGAACGTGAGAGTCAAACTAAAAGCAAATTTTAAAGTGTTTCATTATCCAAATCTGGTTTTAAATTACACAATGAAAAGTCTATTAGAAACCGATCTTCCCAAAAATGGATTGATTCAATCGACAGGAGTAATAATAATTAAACAAAGCAGATCTTGCATGATCTCTTGTCAGGTAAACGACACTAGAACGCAGAAGAGAATGCAGAAGAAGACAGAAAACTGCGCACAGCTGGAAGCAGTCTCGCGTCACGTGAGGGTGGCAACGAAGGTGGGGTGAAAGTGTGATGGCGGTGGAATAAAGAGGGAGTAGGAAGGAAGGGTGAATACTCGTCAGGGAAGGGATTAGAGCGTCATCCTCAGGTTGGAAGCGGTGGTACCAGAATGTAGACTTCAGTCGACATTCGCGACTCACGCGGTCACGAATTTCCTTCCCCTCAATCCGATCTCACTCTCTTTCTCTCCCAGCAGATTCGCGCAAAACTCAGATCTTCAACGTCACATCTCTACTCCAATCGCAAATCGACAACCCACAATTTATCATCAAACACGTGTTCCAAGTTCAACCAAAACGCGAAACACAGTTTCTTCTTCACCAAGTTTCTTGAATCATGACCGTCTTTGGAAAAGTAACCGATTTGAAAACAATCAGAGGGAGGAAAACTATCTCTTTGTTTTTCTTACAATTAGTTTCTGCCGAGTAAAAGACTGATTGGCTCCAAAGGTCGCTCGATAAACGAAGATAGAGCGAATGTGTCTTACTGCGCGTGTGTGTGCCTTGGAGGGAAAGGAAAGGTCGTAGATACCAGATATCAAAGTGAAGCGAGGTATCTAAGATTTTTTGCGAGTCAATCGACCAAGGTCATGAAACCCAGTGAAAAAGATTAAGTCACCTAGACTCAAGTTTGATTCAGAGAGCTGTAGGGTTTTGTCTTTGATCAGAGGCTCCTCAGTGGACTTATTTTATCAAATTTGTAAAAGCACGCAACCGGTTCGGCAATGTGCGTTCCCGGTGGAGAGGAAAGGCGATATAGTTCGCGCTGAGCTTCCAAGGCCCAAGTGCCTGAAATAGATCAACGTTTATCGCACAGACAAACTCTAGTCCATTAACAGTGCACAATCGTCGTATTTTCCAGCTTGACTTGATCGTATTTCAGTTGACTGCTGTGAAGTGAAGTGAAGGAGTTAGCATTGAGATAAGAAAAAAAGAGGTCAAGATTCGCGAATCTGCTAAGACGGGCCCGGGCAGATTGGGTGTGCGTGTGTGTGTTTGTTTGTACGTGTCTCCGTCTTACTTTACGGACCTTGAAAGATGGGCGTTCTTCTAATGGCGGAAGGCATCCACCCTCGCGTGGAATTGAACCCATTGAACTTGATACCAGGGAACGCCGCTGATAGGAGTAGTGAGAGCAATAATAACGAGTTGGTCAGCGGTCCATCCCCGCCGGTCTCGACGCGAATCACCGAGATGATCGACGTCGTTGAGGGCAACGATGAACCGGTACGCTGGATGCCGCCACCTCCGAAGAAAAAGTGGATCCGGCACTACCTGCTTGGTGAGATCCGATGTTCTTAAGTCGTCTTTTGCTTTTAGGACGTGGTCAAAGTCCGATTATAGAGATTCTGACGTTTGAAATCTTAAATCTTAAAATATTGGATTATTGTTCACGGCTGAGCAGTTTGGGAAAGTATCCCCTTAGAGGAATCTTTTTGAATAGTTTTATTTTGCATTCCATCAATGGTCATGTTGATTTTTTAATGTTTACAATAGCGCCCTTAAAAGTTATACAAAATGCCATAGAAATTAGTTTTATGAGATTTTATGAAGTAAGTTGGAAAATGCATATGGTGAAATTTCAGCTTGTCTGGCCAAAAACCACATTTTCTACTGGAAATATTACTGGGTCTTGACAGGCCGGTGTTTTCTACTTACAGCAGGGAAAAGGTTTATTTTCGTAAGTGGAAATGGAGCACCATAGTTAGACAGCAGATAATTTTTGGAAAGAATAATTGGTAGTTCTTAACATAAAAAACCTTGTTATTTTTTTAAAACTGGCAGAAATTTACTCGGCGTTGCTCGGGATTTTAAGATATTTAGAAGGATCTTTAGAGATTTTATATTGTTTAAACAATTTAAAAGGCTTTGAAGACATTTTAAGAAATTCCAAGGGATTTTTTAAAGATTTTAAAGAATTTCATATCATTTTATGGGATTTTAAGAAATTTTAAATACTAAAAATTTTAAATACTAAGAAGAAATGAAAAAAAAAAAAATGAAATGAAATGAAAAAAATGCACACACTTTCAAAATATCTTTAAAAAATTCTCAAGGCAAATTACACCCTGCAAAATTTGATTTCAATAGGTTCAAGAATGTGGACGTCTACTCGGAACACACATTGAACAGACATTGAGTTTTATACATATAGAAAAATTATTCAAGAAAAATTTATTTTTAAAATTTTGAAGATATGAAAACGTACATGTCTTTTTTTATTGATCTTGACACTGATTCAAAATTTTAAAAAGATATAAAAAATTAATTGATTGATAAACTTCCTTGACTGTCATCATCATGATGTCACTCATTGCTACATAGGTGAAAAGTATTTGGACCTTTAAAACTTTGTTTCTATAACGTATTGGAATGAGATGTTCAAACTAAAATGTCATCAAAACGTAAAGGATTACTGCTAGACTGAATTAGACAAGGTGTCGTAACATTCAAGCCGATTTTGTTACGAACCTTGTGCGCATGTTATGATTGTGTTATGCATGTGCAAAGCAAATCTTGGATTGTGCGAGTAAAAAAAAATCAAAGGGGTGCGTCATATTGGCAGGCAGTCAAAGCTTCGCGATGCAAATTTTTTATTGTGTATAATCAATATGGCGGACCCCTTTGCCTGATTTTCTATTGGCTGAAAGAAAAGATGTACTTTATTCCATGAATGTACTCGTCACTTTCAAGAATTGTTAACTATGCCAAGTATTGGAAGATATAACTATAGTATAGATACATCCAGGAATGTATAAAGAAGATTTTTCAAACAAAATTCTTTCTCGCCAGACTAAAATATAATAGAAAGGAAACATAAATTTTGAAATTTAGAAAAACCTTTGTAGAGTTTACATTTAATTCTGATAAGAATTAATGAGTTTTTGAATTAATAGATGGTTCAGTTTTTAGGGGTACTGAATTGATAATTATGTTGAGGAAGTTTCAGGTTTACACGTCCCTGATATTTTAAGGAACATTGTCAGTGATATGTTCTGGTCTGTTCTAATATCACGTGTGCACGCTCGCTTCTTTATCCACGACGATCTTCGATCCTTTCGTATAATTATGTCCAGCATCTATAAAAATCGGTTATTAGTGTATACAAACATGTTGAAAGAATAGATCTTAAATTCATAGTAGATTATTCGAGAAGAATCTTGGATTTAAAATTACGAGTCATCAAGGCAAACTGAATATTTCTGTCGATTATTTTGTGTGTGTGTATATATATATATATATATTAACGTTATTTGGATTTTGTTTCTAGCTAATTTTTCATTGAAATATTCGTCCAATCAAAACAATTTTATTCTTTTCGTGATGTAATTTCAAGTCGGTGTCGATACACGAGAGCTTACTTGAGTTAATTTTAACGTTATTTCACTTGGCGACTGACCAAGATTATATTCCATGGGCCTTAAGTCTTGACTTTTGCAGTTCGTTGTCCAGTTTCTCAAATTTCTTTTTACAAAAATGCGAACTATTTTCAGAAAAATATTCAACTGTGTAAATACTACGAATCGAAGAAAAAACTTAATCCGCACTAATAGCGTTGCTGATAAATAAATAAAACGAAAATAAGGCAAGAAGTGAGAAGATTGAGAAGAAAGGATACTAGAAATTCTAAAAATCCAAGAATAATGGGAGAGCATCGATCTTACTTTTTGCATATCATGTGCTGTTGCCTCCTTGATACCTCAATTTATTGCGAATCGCTAATCATAAATCGCCTTTCCCTTTTTCAAGAGACTTAACCTACCTTATTTTTACCTGTGATATAAATAGATTCGTCAATATAAATAAACTCTAAAAAGCCTGCTCATTATTCGGCGACAGGTAAAATATGCGTCACCACTCTGCGATTTTGGAGGCCGAAATTTGTGGAGGTCGTCATTTTTAGGTCAGGGATCCCTAATTGTAAGTCGTTCTCTATGTCTTTTACTTGATCTTACAGAATGATCAATCTCAAGATAAGGACTAGAAAATATCTGTACAAAGTTTATAGACAATAGCTTGTTCAAGGATTTAAATACTAGAAGCTTTTCATTTTGAAAAGGATTCCAGTTTTAAAAATTGTCTTCTGTAAACCTTAGGAAAGGTTCAAGGTTTTGATATCTTCATTCTGATAATTTTAATGCGGGAACAACTTTTATGGAAAAATTTAAGAGACAGAAAATTTTTGTTCGTTTTTGTTGGCCACCCTATCGTCTGTACATTTAGTCACGTAAATCGATTTGCACATTGTTAAAGCATTGACACGATTTGTAATCACTGGAATCTTCAATAATTTTATTTTAGTTTCAAAATTCAAAAGGATTTAAAAAAATCTCAATAGATTTGAAGCAATTTCGAAATATATCAAAAGATTTTTTTAAGTATTTTAGGAGATTGCAGAACTTATTTTCGATATAATCGCAACCTCTTTTTTATGACAGAGCATAGACTTAGAGACAATTTATTGAATGATGTTGTACATTTATTTAACATTGGAAGCTTAAGAATAAGAAAGATTTTGAATTAAGCTTTAAAAATATTTGAAAATATGTGTATATGCAACCTAAATTAAAAAAAAAATCGATTCATTAAAATAAAGTCATTAAATCCAGAGAAAAAATCGTCATTAAAGCGGGAATTGAAAAAGTCTCAACACAATCGCATAGCGATGAAGCACTTTGTTGAATCAGTCATTTGACTGTATGTATATGTGTGTATTGTAACCAAAGAGCGTGCAATGTCGTGGTACGAAATTGAATCGGTTTTCATAGGGTGGAGTAACGATTTTCCTCTTTTTATTCCCTTTTGCTCTTGTTCACCGCGCCTTTGAGTTGAAAATAGATTTAGGAAGCATTGAGCTATGCAACTGAAAGCTGAGGGTTTGCCAAGACTCGGTGCATGAATGAGTTAGTTGCAGGCGAGTACATCGCACGTGCTACGCTAATTTATAGATACGCGACAGACGAACTTGTTTAAGTAAAACTGCAAGACGTTGTAAAGCAATTTTTCAAACAATACGTCCTTCTACTCTCGAACCAGAAATACTGCTTTTAGTTGTCTCAATACAAACTCGAAATAGCTCTCAACGCGATGACGTAAAATGAACTTTTCACGAGTTGCTGTAAAATTTTGATATATGTGGGACTAATAAAAGTTCAGAGGAATCAGCGAGATGCTTTTACATATTTAGATAGCAAATTGAACAGCAAAAAATTCCGAGAGATATATGGAGGAATTTGAAAGTCCAGTAATTGTTGGACTTTCAGTTTAAAATTATGGTTTGAGTTTGGTGTTCAAACAAATCTTAATTTCTAAATTCTTTTATTTTATTTTTTTTTCTTCAGTTGGACCAAAAGACATTCATAAAACTCTTTCAGTACCCTAAATTCTTCTATTTGCTACAAATTCCTGACTGAGAATCGCGTAAAGTCAACGGAACGTAATCTAATCTTAGGCGAAGGCTCAGTCATTCAAGTTCGGCCATAGAATAGAATGAACGGGGTGGGGAAGAGAAAAGGGGAGAAATCGCAGAACGTCTGCATCGTGGAACGTCAGGAATCAGCCTCTGAGACTTTGGAGTTCACACAATGGTGATTCCAATCTATTTGCTCGCAGCGTCGTAAATCCCTTTTTCGTTTTTCTCAAAAACAACCGTTAAATACTTTTTATTTTAATGAATT
Source organism: Synergus gifuensis (assembly GCA_904066015.1). NCBI lineage: Eukaryota > Metazoa > Arthropoda > Insecta > Hymenoptera > Cynipidae > Synergus > Synergus gifuensis. The sequence continues at coordinate 6,464,026 of CAJFCO010000030.1, forward strand.
TAAAAACATTGCTGCTAAGAATGAAGAAAGGTGTCATAGAAACTAATAGATCCTTTTTTTTTATTGTTTCAGAAGAGGAGCCGCATGAAAATAGCAGAATCAATGGAAACCATTCGTCCGGGTTACGTGGAAGTCCCGTGATCTCAAATTCCCGCGGGACTCCACCCTCGGCTAATTCCGGCCACCTAACTGCCTTGCATTCAACACATCATCAACAGCATCATCTACACAATAATCATGACAACATACCCAATCATCTGGATATTCATAATTCTAATCTCACACAATCTAATATTGTTTACGTCGACGTCGAGTCGGGACATGACAATAAGAAACCTCGGAATGGGTAAGTGTCGATTATCGAATCAGAAAGGAAAAAGCAAAATAAATAAAAAAAGGAAGAAGGAAAAATTGAGACAAGGTGTGTTATATACATATATCGAGAGAAACGACTATCGTTACATTCTTTAGGGGAAAGTGGGCTAAAATATCACACTTCCTTTCAAACAGCTCTAACTTTTTATCGCTTTAACATTTTCATAGGAAACTACCGTCCAAGTTTCAAGACTTGAGCATGCAATTCCATATATTCAGTTTTTTAAAAGTTTGCAACGATGAGAGTTTGAAGATGCAGTCGACCTGCAGTCTGGACTCTCAATATTTGGGATTTTGTTGGTGTGTACGTTAGTCGTGAGGTATTAATTTGTAACAATGTTATTTTGTTCATTTTTTTATTTAATTACACATAAAACTTATCACGAAAGAAAAAGATACTAAGACAAGGAAAAAGACTTTGTTAACTGTTATGTGGGATTTGGTTTCTGGGATTGTTTTCGAGTTCCGAGTTTTTAATTAAATATACTTTTCTGTCTTATATTGAATTGCGCGTAATTAGATTTAGATATCCCTATTTTCAATCGAATTTTCTTTTCAAATTGAAATTTTCCCATATACACTGTCTTGCAATCCATATTTGGAAGAAGTTTTAGTTGAAATATGTACGAAGCATTTAATTATAGAAGCATTCAAATTTTGAATTATAATGAAGATGAGAAAAAAATAGGGAAAGAAAAACACAACGAGCAAAAAAGATGTTAGCCAATATGTAAAGTGAAGGCAATATAAACCTTTATTAACCTTGTTTTATGTGATTATTTTTTTTTAACTACCGTTTTTCACTTAAATTTTTTTTTGTAAACTATGTTTCTAAGAAACTTAAAGTCCATTTTAAATTTGATTACTTTGCCTTTATAATTAAAAAAATGTATTTTTTTTGTCTCTAAAAGTTTACCATTTCTTGCATATAAAAAAAGCCAAATTTTAAGAGAGGGTAGACCAAAAAATGTCGTGTGAATCACGAGTGGAAAACAATTTTGATTTGTGCGAATGATACTCTCATTTCGCCTAGGCATGATCTTTCACACTAATCAGAAATCGTTTTATTTCCGCCCTTAATATGTAATAAAATATTTTTTAACCAAAGCTTTTTCTAAATTCAAAAATTCTGATTATATTTTTTTTATCTAGACCATGCGTAATTCGTTCCGGTACGAGGGAAGTACACAACAAATTGGAGAAAAATAGAAGAGCGCATCTTAAAGAATGTTTTGAGATGCTGAAAAAACAACTTCCTTCACAGGATGAAAAGAAGTCATCGAATCTTTCTATTCTCCATGCTGCGATTAGACACATTCAGGTATGTATTTTGTAGTTTTACTTATTTAAATAAAGTCCCGAGGACTGGTGTCTAAAAATCGATTGTTTCTAACCGATTCAAACATTTCTTGAACTCGTTAAAAATCGAATTTTCTATTGGATGAAAGAATTCATTGAAATCGAAAGAAAATAATTATGAATCATGGAACCGGGAATCGACTGTAGGAAAAATTCCGATTCCCATAAAATTCTCCTTCAATGTCATACACTGCTGATGTATTGCAGAATGTGGATATGCGAGTTGGAGAGAGAAAGAGAGAGTTTTATTTAAACTTTGTATAACTTGCAAGAAATTGCATGAGAAAAATATAGACATGGAAGGAAATAACATACAATGATGATGATTTGAAAGGCCTAGAGAGGTTCTTGACTCCTAGATGCATATTTAGATCACACGTTTTACGTAACAAGAATCATTGCTTCTCATCATAAGACTTAATATCTTCAACACTCAAATGACTTATTAAAGTTAGTCTTTCATCTTATGGGTCAAAGTTATTAAAATAATATTTTCTCTATTCTTTCTCATCCGTTTTAGCCAGATTTATCCAAGATTGAATTCTGTTCTTAAAGAATAATTTCATCACACCTAATTCGATTACGCCAAAAAGTTCAAACTTTAGAGCATTTAAATCATTCAAACTTCAAAGAATTTCAGATTAATTTCCCTTGTTAGTTGAATCTTTGTCTTACACAGTTAGAATGGGCGAAGGAAAATGGATTTAATTCAATCGCAGTATTATTGTTTAGATCTCTTACTTAATCTCGTTATATACGTTATTGGTATGGCAAGCTGTGGTAGGGATGAATATACGCTTCAACGGTACTTTGCTTCACATGACAACTGGATGAGCGACACGATTTTGCAGACTTGGAGAAATGTGCCGTTCATTCGAGAAACTATCTTGTACTCGTCTAGAAGTCTGCCTTAGTATAATCCATAATTATACATATATTATGAGACGACTGAAGGAAAAGATTATTAATCTAAACTACCGGATGTTGAATTAATTTTAATACTCCGGATTTTGTGGATTAAAAATCTAAGCCAAGATGATGCTATACTTCGGATTCAAATAATCTTATCAATGAAACATTGTCAAAGGATTATTAGCACAATTTTCATGTCTATAATTATTTCTTTGTCTCGTTAGTCTGGTGTGGTTTCAAGAAGCTACATTTGCAATGTAGTCAATTGCTTCAAGATGGATGCAAATATATTTCACAAAGTATAAGAAGCGGATTAACAAATATCAAGAATCTAGACATAAAATTGTAAAGCTATAAAAAAAATCATGCATTTTATTAACTGATATACTCTTCAAAGTGCAAACTGGATTGGCATTTAACGATGTCGTTTCACCCGAGTTGGTATTAAATGTCAAGTTGAGTCACTGACGAAGCTCGCTGGCTTTAGACACTCGCCATAGAATAATTTTGTATCGTGCGATACGCATGCGAATTGGCAGCGTCAAATATGAAAGCATATAAAAGTCAGGTCTCATTATGTAAATGTGAAAAGAGAGATACAAGTACAAGAACTGCGAGATTTATTTCCCAACGTGGGTTGAAAGTAAAAGAATCTATAATTTGGAAAATACCCAACACAACTTTTTCAGTTATAAGTGTCAACCATTTATTTATTAAAAATAATTAAAAATTTTTTTTTAGAAAATGTAATTTTGTTCTTTTTACACAATGCAATTTGATAATTGGTTGGCGCATTAGCACAGCCATCACTATTTAGAAGACTCGTGGTGGGCACTTTAATGATACCGTACGACACTGGTTTACTACTTATCCATTCTGAGCATTCTGAGTGCGTATAATTGAGATTGTGTGCGTAAGTCTGTGCGCGTGCATAAAGTCCGCAGACGCGCCCCGCGAAGGTCGTCTACCCCTTCCCTTCCCACCCTTGGCTTCCCCCTTTTCGCATCCCCTCCACTTTCATCACGCTTTTTCTCTCCCCACCATTCAAGAGCACATGCTGTCTCTCGTTGCCATCCTTATTGTATCAACTTCTATCTTTCTCTTCCCCACTCTCTCCAAGAATATATATGTAGTTATGTTTTTCTTGAACCCGCATTTCTTAAAACTTTTTTTTATTGGTGTTTATTTGCTTGACAGGTTATTTTTATTGGCTTTATTTATTTATTTTTATTTTGGCCGTGGATTTATTTTAGTTTCAGGGTCGATATTTCACCAGAAAGAAGTGAAAAACCTTGCAATATTTGTATTAAGCTTGGGAGCTCTGGAAACTTAAATCCCTAAAACTGGAAATTGATGCTTTAAATACTCTTAATTGCAATTTGTTGATGGGACATCGAAACAAAACATCGATGACAAAAACATCGATATTTATGATGTTTTAAAGGTTGCTGTCCTATAGAAAAAAAGGAGAAACTAGTGATGAGGCATGGAAACAAAAATATCGATGTATCGAATTCTCCTCCCTTTCTTTTCACCTCCTTTCCTTTTTTTAAAGCATGAGCTCGTGGGTTTTGTGATGCAGACCAAAAAATCCAACGTTCTGGAGACACTGATCGAAAAAGTAACATCCATGATAATAAATAACATCAATATAAGAAATATCGACATAAGACATTGATATAATCGGTAGGGTGAAATCTGTGTTAAAAATATCGATAATAGAAAGAAAACATTGACATCGAGAGTAAAACATGAATGTTTTCGATGTTACGATGTCGTCGATGCCCCATCACTTTTGCAATTAAATTAACTTGTCCTTTCTATCCGTTTTGATGATATCAATGGTTTTCTCTCTTTTTTTAACAGAGTCCTGATTTTGGAGAATGAAGTTTTGAGACTTTTAAATGAAATTTGGAAATCTGCTAGGGGCGAAAAATGAGAATCAGCGACACTGGTTGAAGGCATGCCGTGGCTACGTTATATTAGACAAGTTTATGTCTGTAACGAGCCACGTGATCGTACGGCCATCGCCGCCGCACTACGTGGCACGTATGTAGAATACACCGATGTGCTAGTTATTCCAACACGTTCACAAATACGTGTAAAGAATGCCGGTTGGTTCTTTATTTTGAGGCCGATTTCTTTACCCTCGACTCTTAACGCAATTTACATCTGCCACAGGCGTCAAAACTCGAATCAAATTACTTCACTTCCAAGTACAATTTTCTCTGTTTACAAACCGCAATCTCATATTCTCAATACATTCCTCTACTTGGGATTAATGTTTGATTCACTTATATCAAACAACGATTCATTGAAAGAGATGGTTACAATGGAAGTTTGTTTTTTCACAATTACGTCCATATTTGATTCATCGGTAGAAAAGCTTTCGATTGCGACGGTAAAACTTTTCGAAAAAAAAAGAAATAAATTAATGGCATTGCGTTTTGCGTGAAATTGAAGCTCGCGTGTAGTTCTTCGTTGATCTTAAAATTGCCCCAAGTTTCAATTCCATTTAAAAAGTTTGAAACGGAACTTACTTGAATCGTAAACCGCAAACTTACGTTTGTATGTACAGCAGTACAACAAACCGGTTCAATTCACGCGATGTCAATTATTAAATTACCGTTTCACTTTTATTATTAGCATCTACATCGCAGGTATTCTTTGAGAGCAAGTTTTGAAGTCCTCTCATTTTATTTTTGCTTCTTTCGCATGATTAATAATTTTGGAATAAGAAATCTAGTAGTACTATCAGCAAGATTCATACCAACGAAAGTTTGCTTTGACAAAGTACTATCCATCTCTCGATGCGTAGCGTGAATTTCTTCTTTCTCGAAAAAATTTATGGCCTCTTTAAAGATTTATATTCGTTTCGCGATTGTATTACGGTGTCCAAGAATAAAGGACTAAACTTTTCGAGTTTCTCTTAACATGCTCGTTTCTCTCGTTGACAAATATGTGCTCAGGTGGTTGCGTGGGTGAATTCTAGATCGTCTGTATCAAATTACAAAAGCACTCGAGCTAAAAATGTCATTTTCTTTTAGCTTGTAGTTCTAGATGCGTTTTCTTTATTTTATTTAAAAGAAATAACATAAATATCGATTGAAAGTATATTTTTTAATCCTTACAATACAATAGTAAGATAAATTTCGGCTCAAAACAAAATTTGTCAGCATATTTTGTTAGAAAATTTTGTCTGTAGAAAACGAATAGGTAAAAAATAAAAACCGATCAAAAAATATATATAACATGTATTCGAATTCCATAATCAAAGCGATGCATGGGAATTTAAGTTGCATTACGTATATTGAGTTGTATTCTCATCATATTCTCGTAATTGTGCTACGTTCGAATTTAAACAACTACTTAAATTATTTATAAATTTACTTTATCTATCTTTATTTTTATTTACCTCTTATCTAAGTGTTAATAAATTGTAATTGCTTTTTTTATACTATAAAGTGCATAAATTAAATGTCATTAAATGTATTTTTGAATCTACTTTCCTGCTATTTATTTCAGTTGTAATCTATTTTCACTATTATTAGAACCGTCACGATTATAAAAATTTCGCTGTGCATAATCTTGAGCCTTAAAGGGTAAACGATTGCAATTGGAAAACCTGATTGGTGTGGAAAATAGGCGTGTGTGAGTCGGGAAGGTTGTCGAGCAGTCAGTCTCGATTTGCTGAACTCGAAGCTAAATTTGCGAAACCACGTGTTCTATGACTTACGCATGCGCTTTGGTACCTGACGACCTTCCCCCTTTAATTCTTACCTTCAACACTCACTCCCCTCTTTCTTCTTCCCCACCACTTCACCCTTGTGACGTACAAACTGCACCACGTGCGATAGGTCTTCCTACACCTCGTGCGAGAATGCACTGCCACGTGTGCCCATGTAGAAAGAGAGGGCAAGAGCAGGATCAGGGAAAGCTAGAATGAGAAAGCTGTAGACTGCATTACCTCCCATCCTCTTTTTTCACCTCACTTTCCTCTTTTTTTCTTTTCTTTTTATTTCTTCTCATTTTAATTTATATTTTGCAGCCACTTGGAAGACCTTGGAAAGGAATGACTTTCAGCTCGAGTTTTAATGGAAATTAAAACTGTGAATTCCTTTTAGAATTTAATTCGACGCAAATAAATACTGTCGATAAACAAAAAGGCAATGCTCTCATCGTACGCGATGCACATAATAGATTAAATTTGCATATAGAACGTGCGTAAATGCTTTAAATGAACATAATGCATCTTACAATTTATTAGTATTAAATAAGAAACACAGAGAAGAGAAAAGTAATATCATAGAGAGTGCAAAAATGCAAATTGGTTTAAATTAGAATTGTTCCATGATTTTTAATTCAGTTTTCCTGTCCTTTTCGTCTTCGTGTATGTTAATAAATAAATTTAGAAAATTAGGGACCGTACTTAAATTACGTAACAGCTCAAAGGGGTGGAGGGGTCAAGAGATTCTGTTACGATTTGTTATGGTGGGAGGGGGGTATTTCAGTCATGTACGTAATTTTTGGAAATTCGCAAATTAAACAAATAACTCCCAGAAATTAATGTAGACTCGATTTATGAATTTTTATATACGTAGAAGTCTTTACCTGCAAAGTATGTAGATAATAAAATACAAATACTAAAAATTTCCATTAATTTCAAGTCCCATACAGTGCCGTGCGCAGGAATTCATGTTGGGGGGGTCGAAATATTTTTAATTAATTCATATATTACAATAAAAAAATTTCATTCAAACAATCGTCTTTGATGTAAAATAAAATCTTATTTTTTATTTTAATTTGTCAATGCGAGGGTTTAAACCCCCCCTTGCGCACGGCCCTGCCAACACACCTTTACCTGACAATAACATACGGCTAACAAATTCCAACACCCCCTTTATATGATTATAACATACAGCTAACAAATTTAAAACGTAATTTAAGTACGGTCCCTTATCTAAAAGAAATATCTTTTGACAACGCAATTTAAATCCAGGCAGGATGTTACAAAAGAGGGAATTGTTTGCACATTATATCTGTCTAAACAAAATGACGTGGATACTTCTTCAGAGTCGCTTTAAATCTTCTAATTACGTCAATTAGCTCTAAAGCGAGGATCGGATTCATTCAATTATCCTCTCTTTCGATGTTCGTTATTGTTTCCATATACGTAAATGAATTTTTCCATGTTATACAAGTAGATGCTCCGATTAATTTAAATCTGTCAATAGCACGAACAACTGATAATTACATAAACCTCCATAGAAATGTATGTATTTAAATTTAAATTCGTCTCAAAAGATTTCACTTCTTCGTATACAAGTCACTACATCAACAGCTTTAATACGAAGCAAATATTAAGCAGACTATTCTAGAAAGTATTTATAAATAAATCATATGAATATTCTTGTATTAAAATATGTTATAATGTCATTTATTAAAAAATAGTTTTTTTTTACTCAGAAGAAATCACTTTTTTACGATAACACGGGTTATAAAAACGGTTCGTGAGGGTTTTTTCCTTTACTTCAATCGTTTTGCTTCCTCATAAAGGAAGCTTTGTAATCGTTACATTTTTCAATATTTTTAGAATGGTTTAATTAAACTTTCCTCACTTGATAAATGTCTAATACAACATTCTAATCATGTGTGTGTGGATGTATGGATGTCGCCGTTTTTTGTCGCCCTATTAACTTGGACAGTTGTAGATAAATTGATGAAATTTGTAAGGTATATTGGTTTCACCTATATCTCAACACGTGCCAAAGGATTTTTCAAAATATTGAATTGTAAAATTTGTATGTACATTTAGAATTTTTTTTAAAAATTGATTTTTCGACAATAACTTCTCAAATAATCAAAATTGAAAGCTTATGTAAAGTAAAGAAAGATTCCTTGCATTGAGACAAATCGATTGACCAGTAGGATTAGTGTTTTTAATTGAATATTAATGAAATTATGATTATTCGTAATTTTGAAAATTTTTCATTTTTCATATATTGGTTCAAATAAAAACACTAATCTTACAGGTCAATCGTTTCGTTTCGACGCAAGGAATCTATGAATGGTGAGGTCGGAAGATTCTTTGTTTCGAGAAAAAAGAATTATATATATTTTTAAATATTGAGGCAAATCGTTAGTGCTTCCTTTATGAGAATGAAAATTCATTTGCAACTTCGTCAGAATAAGGAAGCAAGAAATGAGCACAGAAAAATATAAATATAGTTAAATGGAACACCCTAGATCGAATTCACAGCTACATTAATTCAATGTAGCTACAATTCACATCCCTACAAGCCATTAATTTCTCGGTTGCAGGCTTTAAGAAGAAAAGAACGAGATTACGAGCACGAGATGGAAAGGTTGGCTAGAGAAAAAATAGCGGCTCAACAAAGGCTAGTAGCATTAAAAAAAGAACTCGCAGCTACGTGGGATCATATCGATTTCAGCACCATATTACCAGAACAAAATTCTGTAATGGATACTGCTGTTTCAAAAAATGGTAAGCAACCACAGTAGGAAATTTCATATTTGTAAGTTAATTTTGAAAATGTGAGCATTCTTTATAAGATGTGTTGTTTGTAGTTTCAGAAGGAATGGATGTGGACGTGACTGGCCTTGCTCGGGGCGGAACCAGGTATAGCAGTACCAGCAGCTTGAGCAGTGCAGCAACTGCTAGCTCACCCCAAACACTACAAACCACGAGCTCAACTTCAAACATTCATAATCAAGTAGCTACAGCAGCGGTCGTGTGTCAGACACAAGGTCTAAACCTTGCCCAAGGTTCCAGAGAAAGTCCGCCAGCTATCTCCAGTCCTGGAGCATCCACGCCTAGCATCCCCACTCCTGCCCAGGTAGCTATAAACTTACTTCTTCATAATTTAAATATAAAAAGTTAAATTACGGCACCATATACCAAGGCCATATCGCATTATTGCGATTTTGTAATGAATTGGTGCCAGAGAAAAAACCCATATGCAGAGCGGTTTGTTTTTATGTTGTTAGCAAATCGCTTTGAATATGCGTAACAATTTTATTTGTACTTTCATGTAACTTTAATTAATTAGGTGTGTAAATTAATTTTTACTAATTTTTTTAGAGAGTTCGAAACCCTATTTTAAGTTAAATTTTGTTACATTCTATTTAAGTTTTAAGGTATTGTCTTTGCTCTGTTTCAAGACACTATGTGTCTGTGACAAAAATTAAATTTTGATCCACAAAGTTGGAAAGAAATCGAAGGAATTCTTTCTCTGAAACACAATTTAGATTAACTTCGTTTACAAAAAGCGCTATAAATATTTGTTTTCCTGTAATTTTTTTCATATTTCCATGACAAAGGATAACGGCATTACAAATCAAGGATAGGTTACACAGTTGCGATCTTGTATTGAGTTGATGCCAGAGAAAATGCACATATGCAAAGCAGGTCGTATTTACAACCTTTGTGAATCACTTTGAATATGTACATGGTACAAGTTCCTTCTGTTCTATTTTCCTTTTTAATTTCTAAATGACACCAGCAGCAGATTTACTTTCGACCAAATGTTGAATAAATCTCTTACGATAGAGAAAATACAAAATTGTGAAGGAGATAAATGATTCTGATTCTTTCTCGTGAAAAATAATATTTTTCAATTTGTGTTTCAGGAGAAAGTTTCAACTTCACCTACAGTAGTACCGCAGCAACAACAACAACAACACCCACAGGTTCAGCAGCATCAACAGCAGCACCAACATCAACCACAGCAATCCCTACAACAGTATCAGCAACATCAACAACAAGCACCTCAACAGCAGCAACAGCCTCAGCAATTGCATTTGCCTATTAGTGCGCAGATGTTGAGCACGACTCAAGGGCTGGCAACTATTGTACCTACGCTTCAGCACCTGGGCTCCGGCCTTAGGGTGATACCAGGAGATAGGCAACTTCTGGTCACTCACACTACAGGTAATAACGAGTCTCGGCCGCTTATCGCTGTGCAGTCCAACACTGGAAGCGAGCCAAGGCCTGTGGCTTTGGTCGTTCACTCGTCTACAGCAAACGACAACAGAGTGACGTTCGTGCATTCTAATCTATCAAGCAACGACAGGCCGTTGGCCCTTGCCGTTCAATCTTCCGCTAGTGACGTAAGGCCCGTCACATTTGTGCACTCGGGTAACGAAAGCAGACCCTTGGTTCTTGCTACGCACTCTCCAGGGCTCAACGTGTCCAGTAAGTTCTTTTTATATTTTAAAACCCTTCTACAATCCAGACTACATTTTTGTCCCGGGAAATATGGCACAATTCGACGTTAAGAAGTAAAAGTCATAAGCTATGACAGTAGACAGTAACTAATAATTATGTCCTATATGTATCGATGTTTATATAGTAACCGTTTACAACGCCTTCGGAAAAAAATATCGCTAGTTGAGTCTCAACATTAGCCAATGAGGTTCGAATATTCAGTATTCCATTTTTGAGCATTCATTAAAAATATATAGCTACTTTCAATTATTTTTGTTCAAATGCGCACTCCTATGTACATATACGTGCATTTAAATTAAATTATATTCTTTCGGAGAACTAAAATCAATCTCCTGAGAACGAATTTATTTACTATCTTTGATAAAAAAAAAAAAGATCAAAAATAATCGATTTTCGTACTTGTTGCAGCTGCTCAGACAAGGATAAGGACAGGCGATACTCAAACCACACATAAAATGGTTGGGGGAGTGACGCTCGTAGGTGGAAGCGGATCTGAGCTGACGAGATTGCCTGGAGGAGCAGAGTTGAATATTCTTCCAGCAAATGGTGTGTTCCGTTCCCTCAAGGCTCATCACCCCCTCACAATTCAAGGAGGTGATTGATAATATTCGCTAGTCAACGTGTTCTAATCCACCGTCTTGCGCGTTGACAATCAAATTTCAGAAAATTTACAACTATACTCTTTTATACTAAAACCTATAAGCATGAACCAATTTTTATCACTATGAAGACAAGTCTGTTAATTTTTAGTTTAACACCCAGTGGAAATTCATAAGCGATCACTTTCGAACACTCTATCATTTTGATCAACATTTTACAATGTTATTTTGTCAATATTTTTTTGGGGAATTAATTTACGGCACCATATACCAAGGCCAGGTCGCACTGTTGCGGTTTTGTAATGAATTGGTGCTAGAAGAAAAGCCCATATGCAGAGCAGTTTGTTTCTATGCCGTTAGCAAATCGCTTTGAATATGCGCGACATTTTTATTCGTACTTTTATGTAAAATTCACCTTTTGTGACATATTTTACAAAAAATGTATTTTATTTCTGAGCGTGAGTCCTCAGTTAGTTTTACCTTTTTTTTTTTAAATTGAAATGAATTATAAACAATATTTTGTTTAATCGAAATTGAGGACATTTTATGAACAAATTTTTTGTCGCATCATATTTTTCCAGTCTTAGAATTTTAAATCAGCGATTTAGAATATACTAAACAACGACTTATACACGGAAAAAAATTGTAAATAATAATATTATAAGTACTATTAAAGTATGTACGCAATTGCGTAATAAAATTTATTTATTTATAAATGGTAGATTATTCAGTTATCCATGTTTAGATATACGGTAGAGTGCTAAATATTTTGAACTAAAGATCAATTGAAAACTATCTTCAATTAAATGCCACTTAAGTTTAAATTCATCTTCCAATTAAAGAGTAAATTTTTTTATCATTAACTATAATTAACTTCATCCCTAATAATTTGATCACAGGACTGACCCTGAGCCACGCGGGAGTCTCTCTTCAATCCGCCCCGGTGAAAGGGAATTCGACAGTGGTGCAAAACGCTCCGTCCACAGAGGGTATAGCTCACATCGTAGGCCAACATACGCCTCTTACAGTCTCAGGTTTGCCGCCAATTGTTACACCGATGACCGTTGTCACCCAGGGGAACCAACAAGTGACGGCTCACATTCTGGCGCCCTCCAGCCTCGCGGGAAAGATGATAACGACGACGCCCATCCTCAAGCCTTTCGTCAAAGCTCAGTATCTAAATACCGCTACCCTAGTAAATTCGCCCCTTGTAGTCGTAAGCTCTCCCTCAAACTCTTCTGCGCCGTCGACAACAGCTTCCTGTACCCAGCCTTCCTCGACGACGCACTCCAGCGTCTGACGAAATTCAGGGAAACCGAATCTTGTTTGAAATGAGGTCAAATTGCTTGAGAACGCCTGGCGCAGATTCGTTCAAAGAGATTGTCAGGTGTTAATCTACAATTTTTGTATTAAACGCGATTCTCGTAATTATTCGTTTATTACCAGGTGCGCGTACATTTTCAAAGGATCAGCTATCATCAAAAGTGGTAGTTTCCTTTACTTTTTCTATATTACTTGTATTGACTTGCAGTAGAAACCGTCAGTCTGGAATATTTTAGATGCATTACAAATGATAGCCAAACTTACTGCATTTGATGGCAACATCTTTATTAGCAATTATGTAATTAATCTAAGATGATAAAATGTCACCTCTATTGATGCTGCTATCAAATGGAGATTATTCTTTGGCTACAGGAAAAAGCCAAAAATTCTTATAAAAACGTTTTATGAACATTTTTAAGAATCAAAGTTTTCCATACATTCCGTCTGTTTTGCATTGTGGGGTTAATAAAGTATTTCAGATTTAACATGTTTCGGAGGTCGCCTCAACTGCTCATGTTCTTTGAAATTGTACGCGTATTCTGAGTTTTTAAAAAATCGATGATATTTACTCGGAAACGTAAGAAGGCACAAACCGAGCTGAAGACTAGATACAACGAGAAAGTAGAGCGTAATAATAATACTAGATTGCTCCAAAATTTACAAAATTGTCAATGAAATGATTTAGGAAACTATTTTTTGGACAATCTAGATGAATCATTTTTCATTCTCTAACAATAACACGTTTTAGTGTTACCAATGCAAAAGCATTGAATTATTTTTTGTTACTAATCATTTAAGGAATGTAGGACGTATTCGACATTTTTGAAATATTTAAGAAATTATCCTTGAATCAAGTAAAACGAATATCTAATGTATTTTTCAGTGATTACAAATTTGCTTTTATTTTTTTCAAATTTCAGTTAGAAGTTTAACACAATGAAAAAATCATTTGTTCATTAAAAACTCTGGGGAGGAAAGAATTGTTTAATTTTTTATCTAAGAATTTTTTTTTTTTTTTTTCTATATAAATTGGGTGTAAACTTCATAGATTTTAAACGTTGCTGCATATAATTTGCATGTTTTTTTTTTTTTTTTAAACTCATACGACAGCAATATTTTGTTTCTATTATCGTTTTTGTTTATTTTCCGGAGATCTCAGTATTAAGGAAATTTGTTATTTAAAAAGTGTACTATGAAGCTCCCAGAAATCTAGTCTCCAGGTCACAGGCATGATAGCAAGCCTTTGCAGTGTTTTTTTTTTTTTTTTTTTTTTTTTATTAATTTTTAAAATTTTTTTTATAATTTTTTTTTGTTACAAGTCACTTCTTACGTTCGCAGTCGTCAAGAATGTATTTAGCGAAAGATAAAAAATAAAATTGGTTGTCCAGCCGTTTTCGTTGGAAACTTTTTTATTTCATGTGAAACCCGCTAAAAATGTGCGGATGGGAAGATTCTCTTCGAAATTTTCGATTTATCAGTTGCAACAAAAAACCGAGAGGGGATAATAGTCGATTGATGTGATTTTTTAGTGTGTTATTAAAGCGATGATTAAAAGTATAAGGCACATTGAAGATCCAAAATTTTCAGAACGATTTCACTTGCTTTGTATACACAGTTTTTCTATTTTAAAAATGTTCCGCTTCCTCTCTTTCAGTTTTTCTTTTTTATATTCTCATCAGAGAATATATTATTTTTAATACATATATCGTTTTACTTGTTCTGATCACGAACATTCGAAACTAGCATATCATTGTTGCGAAAAGTGGGTTAAATGTGTAGTTTTAAAGAAATATGTCAACTCTATGGGCGGTGATAAAGTCTCTAAAAATTGTATGTAACTCTAGTGTTACAATACTAGTTACAAAAACAATGTCGTATTCCAATTTCAATCTAAAGTCTGCGAGTGACGCCAGAAAATGTAGAAGAAATGTTAATTTTTTTACCTTTCTCGTAACAAGTACAAAAAAGGAGCATTGTCGAAAAAAGATTTTCTTCAATCTCGAGAGCCTCTTTAAAAATTTTAAATAAAAGCTACTGAGAGTATAAAAATTTTAAAGTTCGAATTGTTCATGTTTCATTTCAATCTCTTTTTGCATGTTTCGGCGTTGCTACATGTGATGTAACAATTTGTAAATTTTTGTACATGAAGTAATTATTTAAAGAAAACACGATATATAAATTATTTTTAATAAACAGTTACCAAAAGTATTTTGAAATTGACATTCACTCCCAAGAAAAGATATTTAATTTTGAACTAGTTTTGTATGGTAAATGAATTTTTGTTTTTAACTTTGCTTGAAAAGCAACACGGAAAGGCATACTTTATTGTACTGAATACTGAATAAGGGACATTTTTAATATATTGATTCTAGAGAGTGCAGATTTTACGTATTCTTTTATATTAGTATTATATGACACGTAGCGAATATGCACCTCTGATTTTTTTTAGTTCTGTTCTTGTATTTTGTATTTCTTTTTTGTAGGCTACGCAAAAACGATTTTTTCTGGGGTGATTTTATCAATGCTCTGTAAATAAATTGACTTTCGATCCGCCATTGGGAGCGATGCAACAAAACATTTACTTAATTATTATTACCGATTAGTAAAATATAAAATTGATTGCTCTGAGCAACCAAGGCCACACGTTAACCTAATGTACATACTAAATTATTGGTGGATATTATAAATGATCATCTTCGATATCGCAAATATCGACTATATCAAAATTTAATTATATTTTTTTTATTTTACGTGATTGGCGAGCGACAATTCATTTACCGGCGACACTTGAGACACTCTTCGAGTAGAGCAGATTCGATGTCCTTTTTAAGATGACTTGTATGATATAAATGATATATATGATACAAATGTATCAATCCAGAGTGATTAGACGATAAGTAGTAAGTGTAAACTTCACGGAGGCGAAAGGCTGGTTCGAGAACTGATTATTGTCATTGTACGAAGTAGCTGAAACTTAGAGTCGATTGGAAGAATTCAGTCAACCAATTCTTAAAAAATCCAAACTTTCGAAATCCTACTCTCATGTTTCGTTTTACATGATTTCTAAAATATAAAAATTTTGAAATTCGACAAAAACGCTTAAAAAAGCATCTCTGAATATTGTTTTTAAGTTTATGGCTGTGATTGTAATTTTGAGTGAATTCAAAATTTTTTTTAGACTGAATTTGTGCAGTAAGTTGTTTAGGCGAAATTTTTAAAAATGAGGATTTTTTTTATAAGCGAAAGTTTGCAGTTTATTTTTCAAGAATCGTTTGAGTCAAAAAAGTGAGTGAGTAATTGCTCTTGATGATCAGGTCAAATCTTAAAACATAAAATTACACACTTTGTACATACGCGCGCAGGAAGGGGACAGGAACAGAGAATGGGCAGAATTTAAAAAAAAAGAGAACGCACGGGGAGTGTATGTGATATAAGTAAAAATTAATTAACATCGTACTACTAACATCCTCAAGAACTGCAAATACCTAAATTGTATATAGTATACATGAGAAAATATAATTATATTAAATATGAAAGAAAAACAAAATAATAATAATAATAATAATAATAATAATTAAACAGCGAGCGCTCAACTTTTTACTGCGCTTGTTCTGCGTCAAAGTCGTACAAATCGTGCGCAGAGTTTGTAGAATGGATCGAATGTTTCAGAATAAATGTTATTGAGCGTCTAAACCTTATTCTTAAATTAAAAACCCTTCCTTATTATTGTTTTTGAGTAGAATATATTTAAGGAAAAATAAAAGACATACACTTGGTCAGGAATGAATGCTCTTTTAAAAATATGCAGAATTACTACTACAATATTGTCTTCTACCTAAGTGTCAAAACATTTTTCTAGCACGCAGATCCCAAAATATACATTGTTTTTATTTTAATTGTTTACAAAAGACTAGCTTACATTTCTTTTAGAGTTTTTTAGCGAATCGCAATACAACTAGAAATTTTTGGTTTAAATCATACAGTCGAGACAATCTTTTTTCAATACTTGTTTAATCCAAGTAGAAGTTAGCGCATGTTTTTTTCTTCCTTTTTTCTAATTCATTTGTATTTTTTTCAAGTAATTAGATAATCTATAATTGCAGCATGAACATCAAAGTCAAAATTCAAAGTAGAGATATATACACAGGTATCTTATCTTAACGAGTGCACTACTCATTACAATATTGTTCGTTTTTACATTAAATGCAGAGAAAAAAATGTTCTAAATTTGATTATCAAAAAATTCTTTTACTTTCTTTAGTAGGTCGCAATTTGTTTTTCTTTTCTTGAATTTTTGTTTGAAAACTTGAATTCGGGAAAATAAGCTCCTTTAGCAACATTATTTCCTCTGCTACGACGACATAAACAAAACAATTTGGAACACTCAGTGGTATGCACTTTGTGCATATTTAATGGGTGAACAGAATATAATGTTAGCCTTTAATGAAGAGTCAAAAGTATAAAAATAATATTTAAAAATGTAGATGAGGCATTATCTGTCAATCTAGAATTAAAAAACATAAAAAAACTCAATAATTAATTAATATTTCAAGTTGAAGTTTACAATACTGTTGGTTTAAAATTGAACAAAATACATTGGCACATTTAAAATGGCAATTGAAAATTAGAGTCCCTTCTAGGAGAGTCTGGTCACCCAGGGTGACTAGAGTTCTAAAATCATATTTCATGGAAACGGAAGTTTCACAATCAAATCTGATTGATTACAATTAGAACCTCCCGTTTAAAAATGATTAACACCATTAATCCAGCAGAAAAGGAACATATAGTTACATATACAATATCGAAGCGAAAATGTCAATATTTTCAATATTAGATATAAAGAGGGAAGATTATAAGATTTTAATATTTACGATATCGATATTGCATCACTATTTTCGACTATGCTCTCCTTAAAGGGATTCAGTGAAGATCAAACTTATTCAATGCCATAATGGCAAATGTGGTTCAATTAGTCTTGTTATAAAATTGACAGAGTTTTGCTTACATGTGCTTGTACATTCATTCATTGTAATCATTAGATTTATTATTTACAAGAGTATAAAACAGACGGATGTGTGTACTCTGGAGTGATTTTAAAACTTGTAAAATGCAGGAACTTATAGCGAACTGATACGTCTCAAGGACGTAATAATGAAAAAAAAAATGTTTGAAGCTCTGTTTCTCTGTTTAAGTTCCTTTTTAGGAATATAATACGCAAGATTTTTAATATACTTAGTTCTTTGAAAAGTGTAAGATTGTATAAAAAATTTAACTTCTAACGCAAAATTTTAAAAATGCAAATCAACTCATGTCTAATTAAATATTGAGATTGTTCTTATGATAAATTATAATAATTATTGTAATCGTTATATTATTATAGTTTTGACATGTTTCTTTAGCCGCTTGTAAAATTAGAGTAAAGTAGAAAAAACTTAACTTTATGGCTAACAGTTATTAATGTAAACCACATAAAACGACATAAAACAGCGGACACAAGTATTAATGAAATTATCATTCACGATATTCTTAAGAAATACAAGAAAATTAAAGAATTAGGAAAGTATACGAGGTAAATTTGTGTGTATTGCTTCAAATTTTCTATAGATAGTATATTGAAATTCATTTGTATATTTGTATATTTGTATATATATAAATTTGTATATACACAAATTAAACTTGGTAGAAATATTTTTCTGAATATGATCGAGTTAAAAATAAAAATCGATGAAAAATAAGATTGGAATGAAAGTATACAATACAGAAATATTGCAAATCTATAAGAGAAATTAAAAAACTGCTTGTAAAATTTCCTAGAAAAAGGAATTTTACGATTTACCTTCTTTTTCTGTTACCTACTTAATTTGAACACAATGATTGAATTTTTCAATCACAATACGCTTGTGAAATTCATTTGACTAAAAGTATTTTAATATAATGTATAATTATTTTAGACTGCAGATTATCGAATTTATTATAGCTTTACTAGTTTCTTTAAATTTCAATTTCTTTCAAATTCATTATCGAACAACGTTCTAAAATGAATTTCAGACAAAATTTTGACTCATCTTCACATCTTACATTTGTATTTATAAAAAAAGAATAATAATTTCTAATTTTAGAAAAAATTCAATCAATTTTTTGAAACATGATTTTAATTTCTTTTTAAATAAAGGATAATAAAATTTTGTTCAAAGGCAAAATGTGAATTTGAGTTTACGGACTTCCTGAACACGCTGATGCCAATTCCTTGACTCTTATTTAGTAATGCAAGTCCGTTAAGTTTACCTAAGATATCTAAAACTTTCAATTAACCTTTATTTATTGGGGAAATCCATGTAGGTTTTAAGGATTGCTTAAAATATTTGATAATTAAATCATAATCAAAAAATTCATAAATAGGAATTAAATTTAAAAATATGATCTAGAAATAAGAGACTTAATTTATCGTTTCACACAATATATTTTTTTGATATCGAAAATAATAAATATAAAATATTATTGTTTTCGATACGTATTCGTCATGGCTTTTCTGTCAAATCATCCTAACTCATTCAAGTTATATAACTTTTAGCAATTGATTTTCGGCAATTATCAATCGAAAAGCTTCTTTGCGTAATATAATGTCCTCAAATAAAATGTAGAGACAGAAAATCATGACATGTGAAAATTATTACATTCTGATGAAAATAAAAATGAAACAAGTTTAACTATATTAAAATACTTTTATTTTTTTGGTAAATGGTAACTTTTATTTAATTTCTCAGTATTCCACATAATATGTTTAGCCAAACTTGTTTCACTTGCTTAGAATGAGACTGGACATTGGACAAATTTAGAATGACTTTCGGCAAGACTGCATGAAAATTTAAAATGTCTGATTGTTAATACAAATGTTGCTAAGACTAATTTATTGCAGCTTATTTATAGAATAATTTTTAAGCAAGCATTTCATTCTTTTTCTTATTACCAATTGCCGAATGTCAATTCATTGTCAGAGGAGAAAAAAGTATGTTTTAAATGAAGAGTGAACAATGTGGTGATGACTCTCGATGCCGACTGGGAGTAGATTTTCGTTTTAGGTTGTCCGAAAAATTACTTAGCACCGGGAATTTTGCTCAGTACCTATGTGAATCAAAATCAATGGGTTAACATTCTTGATTTTAGTTTCGCTACGCAGATAGTAGATAAATCACTTAAACTTTAACTTACTTTTGAGAGGTCAACGCCAGTGAGTGCTTGAACTGCCGGAGGTAATTGTCCCACAAGTCGTGTGATTTCTTCACTATTATTCCCGCTTCCACCTAAAAGTACGATTTCTTCCGTCCTAGCAAGAGGGGCAGAGACTTCAGCAGCAATCTGAAAATAAAATATTTGGAAATTTAGTTTTTGAAATAATTTTACATAAAAATTAAAACCATCGTTTTAATTAATTTTTAAATTACGTGCGACATTTTATAAATCTGGTAAATTTTAACGAGTTGGTGGTATAATGAAAATGTGTATAAGTGTATATACCCTCGAAGGAGCCTATGATGAGATAAAATGTAAATTAAAAAAAATGTTTACTTGCTTTTTTACCAAACTCATCAAACGGCCCTAGTAGTTATCAATGGTTTAAAGTAATTTTATTTTTCACCTTAGGCATTGCGGTAAGCACCAAATTGAGAATGGCAGCTTCACCATATTTCTTGTAAACATCAGCCTTCATACGCATTCTTTCAGCTTCAGAAACACCGACGACTTGCAGTGCGTGTGCTTCCGCTTCACCAATCATACGAATCCTTTCTGCTTCAGCCTTTGCAGCTTCCACTGTTTGCGCTCTGAAAAAGGGGAAAAATATTTTTACAGGAGGTTCCAAAAATAGTATTTTATTCACTATGGTAAAAATTATTAGTTTAAAAATATTTACCTCTTTCCTTCAGCAACTTTTCCAATTTTGTAATGTTCAGATTCTGCTGGTAAACGAACAGTACTTTCGAGTTCATGTTCCTTTCTATGGACCTCTTGTGTCTCAACTTCGATCTGTTTACGTCTCTCTACAATTTCTATCTGAATCTCTTCGTTTCTTATTCTCTGCTTTATTTTAGCTGCTTGAAGCTCGTAGGCCAGCTGAGCTTCAGCTTTCTGTAAAAGAAGAAGAATCATTTAGAACTGTAGAGAAGAAAAAAATAGAAAAAAATAGACTATTTTTATGAGTATAAATAAATGTTTTCTGAATGACTTACCGCAGTGTTTACTTCTTGGTCGAAATTTGCTTTCTGCAGTTGATAGAGTCTCGCATTGTCCTCGATTTTTGTGTCAGTATTATATTTAATATCCATAGCTGCTTTCTCGCATTCTGCTTCCTGTTATCAAATTGAGAAAACATAATTAAAATTATGTAAAGATTTTAATGTGGTAAAAGTTCCAGAGCCAGAATTTCAACTAGGTTTTAATAATTGTTTTCTTTTTTTTTTTGTTTGAAGTTTATATGTATATTTTGTAAAAATATTTATATTTAAAAATAGGTTTTTACCCGAATGCCAGCATCTCGGTTAGCTTCTGCGACACCAACGTCAGCATCCCTTTTTACTTCAGCAGTTCTTGCTTTTCCAAGGGAGGCAAGATATTGTACATCATCGAAAACGTCTTTAATGGTAAATGAAAGTATCTCGATACCCATGCGACCAACATCCGGTGCTGCCACTTCTCTAACAAGAGCAGCAAACTGATCTCGATCTTTGTAAACTTCTTCGACCGAGAGAGTTCCTGAAAAATGATACATTTATTTTAATACAAGCATTAACTAAAAATTCATGCACCAAAGCGCATGCCTTTGTCAATCATTTATGTTTATCATAAAACCTATAGAAAAATAGTTCAAAGAATTTCAGAAGGTTTCAAGATATTTCGAAAGATTGCAAAGAATTCAGAAGATTTCAAGTGATTTCAAAAGATTTTAAAGAATTCAATAAATTGAAAGAGATTTCAAGAGAGTTCACCGGATTTCAAGAAATATCAGAGAACTTCAAGGAATTTAACAGATTTTAAAAAACAAAAAAACATTTTTTACGTCTTCAAATTGCTGAAAAATCTTGAAATATTAAAAAAATTTTTTTTAATTCCTTAAAATAACTTAAAATTTCTTGAAGTCACTTTAAATTCCTTAAAATCACTTTAAATCTCTTGAAATAATTTAAAATGTATTGATATCTTTAAAATCTTGTAAAGTCTTGAAAATCCTTAAATTCTTTGGATTCCTTTTAATATCAATAGGTGAAGGGAGAATGTGCTTTCAGGTTTCGAGATTGCAAGAATCTATTGTTGGTATAATCACAATCTCTTGTTTATGGTAGGATTATTAACATTTCCAATTGATGTAACTATAAATTAATTTTAAGTCAAACAAACCAAGAATTGCTCTAAGATGTCCCTCGAGAGTGGATAATATGGTTGACTTGATTTCATGGACAGTTTTGCCCAAAAATTGTTCGCTGGCTGTTGACAAGAGCTCATCAGCCTTCATAATCTTACATTGGGCCACCCCAGAAACCGTGAGTGGTACTCCCTGTGCGGTTTCGACGCTCTCGCAAATGGGATTCAGGGTCATCACTTCCAGGGACAGACGCTGAACGTCAGTGACGAACCACCAGGTGAAGGCATAGCCTCCGACGATCGTCCGCTTTTTCGTCGAACCGCAACATCCTCCTGAAATCATAATGGGAAAGCATGATTCAATTTTTGCCTCATTACCATTTTCTGATCTATTATCGTCGTTCACGACCTTCAATTTCTACAAACTTATTGTTAGAAATCTAATCGCTTATTATGATTAGGTATTTTAAATAGAATAATTACTGTTTTATATTTACAGGTAGATACATTATTTTGAGTGATAATATTTTTGCCAGAAAAATATTATCACTTGTTATCAATATTACTACTTGTTCTGAAAAAGGGGTTCCAGAATGGCTACGTGATGTTCAACAGGTATTCATTGGAAGAGTAGGTCAAACTCCCGCAAGTAGATTGAAGTATGTACAATTTCACTAGATTCTGCTAAACGCCAATTGATGTAGAAAAATTAATGCGAAGGATATATGTAATAGGAAAAAGTGTTTGAAAATGCTACTCTTATCTTTCCAAAATTTTTCTAGCTCGAAGAATGACAATATAAGAAAATCTTTGTGGAAATTGCGAAATTTCTTTCCTATTACCAGTCGGGTACCGTTTATTTATAAG
The DNA here is from genome assembly GCA_904066015.1 of Synergus gifuensis. Classification (NCBI taxonomy): domain Eukaryota; kingdom Metazoa; phylum Arthropoda; class Insecta; order Hymenoptera; family Cynipidae; genus Synergus; species Synergus gifuensis. The sequence goes on from CAJFCO010000030.1 coordinate 6,487,063, forward strand.
AATAGAAAATCTCTCTCTCGGCCTGGCCAGGGTGCTAGAGTTGCATCTGTTTTTTTTGTTTTATTCATTTTTCGATTAATGTTTGATGAAAAACAGGAAATTAAAAATTGTAGTTGGGGCGATGAGCTAAGCTCTGAAAGGGTTGAATGTAACAATACTGAAGTTTGTCTCTGTCTTGATATCAAGTTCAGGCCAGGTTTCTCCTAATTTGGGTCTGGCTAGTGCCATGACAAAATGAAGTTTTTAAAAATGATAAAACTGTTTAAATGTAGTTAGAATAATAATTCATGTTGCCTTGTTTGAAAGACAGTTGTGAATTTCAGCGAAAGTTATAGGTGATGCTAATGAGTCTAAATACTTATTTCAGTGAAAGGTCTCAATATGTACACTCAATTGGGTCATGACTATAATTTTTCCCATTGATTATACATATTTATAACAATTTAGGTTCTATCTATTCTTAAAAAAGGTTGTTTCCCTGGCGTGTTTAAAAATAAATTACCATTCTTTTCGAGTGATTTCACAAAGAACGATAGCGTTTCCTGTACCGCAAACTTAAGTAGGTCAACGAAACTACTCTTTTATACCGTAAGGAGTCTACTCAAGTAACGTCAGTTAACATTCTAAGGGTCTTTATTAGGCACACGCCCATTTTTTTCTGACTTATGCAAATTGGTTTACTGATATACCAAATATTATTTTAAAAGTTAAGAAGAAATGATAAATCAATAATATCTTATAAAAAGGCTTCGATACGTAATCAATAAGTTAGCAGTTTTCTCATCAAATCGACCTCTCATCTTTAAATTCCAACAGTAGGATTATAGAACTTGATAGGCACTCTTACCTAATTTACTAGATTCCGAGTATCCGATTACGTTAATCGATTGGCCATGAGAGTAAACTAAATTAAAAGAGAGCAAGGAAAATATACTAATACCAATTTCTTAAATTTATAGAAGAGAAATAGCAAGAATTGTTTATCGGAAAACGGTTTGATCGAAGTTTCGTTGAGGTCAGAGGATTAACGACCCTTTGCATTCATAAAAGGAATTCGAGGACCGTTACAGATTCTAATATCAAAAATATAACACATGATGCATAGCAAGTTCTTAATCAGCATTGGATTAAAAAACCTGTTTTGTATTAAACACTATTAAATCATAACAGATTAAAGAAATTATTGACAGATTCTTATCTTATCATCGTGTATTTCGCATAGCAGAAATTCTAGTTTTCATTTTTTTAAATGCATTATTTTTTTAATAGAGAGGTAGACTTTTTATTGTAGAAGTGTTTGAGATTGTGATAAATAAAAAAAAGGTATGTGAGAGATAGGTGATAGAAGAAAGGGAGATGGGTGGAATAAGAAAATAAGGAGGGGGATGTCGATGACCGTTATGTAGTTTGTCCTGGGCGTTCTGAACTTGTACCTGGCCACATGGTCTCAGGGTCTAACAATCTCAATGGATCCAGCACAGCATAGCTGCATCTCAACAGCAAGGTCATGGTCACTATCCCATTACAACATCTTTTTCACGAAATAACATTCTTTCAGTTATTGTTTTACAAAAAATTGACAGGAAATTGCTTTGAAGAACATTTTGAGTGCTCAAAAATTGTGTCTGTGTAGTGTTTCTCTCTTCTTCGAATGTGCAGTTCAACCAAAAGGTTTGTTTCATTTCGAATTCTTTGAATAGTTAATTAAAATTTCATTTAGGGCATCATTTCCAATAAAAAGTTAATAAACACTGACAAACAATATGGAGTGGTACACCTATATCATCTTTAATTCATTGTCAATGACACGTCAAATCCAATATGATAAGTAGGCCTCTTTCTATATTTACATTCTGCTTTAGACAGTTTATTTTGTTTAAATATTCTTGTCATATATCCGCAAGGGAAAGTGTCCAGTTTAAATATTTTTAACAGCATAATCCAGTTTATTCTGATTCGAACTTGTTTTTTTCTTTGTCTTTTGAAATTTGGGATACAATTAATTTTTAGACAAATAAGTTACAAGATTACCTTAATGATTAAAGAAAGACCCTATATTTTGAAATACTGCATTAAAAAAAAAATTTTCACCATTCGAAATTTACAGGAAGCGATTAGATTTCACTCGGAGGAAACGTCGAGATAGGATGTATCCTGAAGATTCTAGAATCATTGCACATATGCATCTACACTTTCTTAAGCAACTACTTTTTTTATTTCATTTGTTATTCGACTTATTAATGACATTTAATTAATTAATTTATTTATTATTTAAGTTATTAAATTCAGCAGACAAACAGCAACATTTTTTTTTGCCCTTGAGACAGTAAAACCTTTTTTGGTATCAGATCTTTGAGATGAGCCATAATAAGTTGTAGATGTCAAAAATTTATGGACATCCCATAAACAATAAAGTAGGTTAAGAGAAAGAAAATTGAGTTTTTTTCGACTTGCAGAGGTTTACAATTCAAGACATGACCCAATATAGAAATGTATAGGTCTGAATCTAAGGATCACGTAGCCATTTTCACTTGTCTGTTTTCACTTTTAAAGACTTGCAGAGATTTAGCCAATTATTTTTATAGTGATTTTAAGGAATATCAAGGGATAAGAAAATCTCAAGGGATTAGAAAAATTTCAAAATGTATTAAAAAAAGATTGTATTTGATTTTAGGGACTTTATTTGATTTTACGTTTGAAGTGGTTTCATATGGATTAACGAGATCTAAATATATCTTAAATAATTTTAAAAAATATAAAAGAATTTCGAAATACTTTAAATAATTTCAAAGGATTTCAAATTAATTAAAAAGATTTCAGGGTATTTAAACATTTCTTCTAGTTATTTCAAGGATTTTTAAAAGCCTTGGAAAAATTATAGAATATACAAAAAATATTAAAGAATAGTGAAAAAAATTGAAGAAATTCGAAAACAGTTTGAAAATATCTTTAGAAAATCTGCAGAATAAATTAATAACGCACTGAAGATGAAAATTTGAAGTAGATTTTAAGAGATATCTTCCAAGAGGGGAAACTTCTGTTTTTACTTTGAGATGAAGAAAATTGTGTAAAAAGCAGTGGTAATATGGAGATGGTGCAATATACATGTAACTAATATATCAGGAGATAATACGCTATTGCATTTTAGACATCACAGACCACAATAGTAACATAAAATTACTTAATCGCAGAAAGTTTCACATTTCAATTGCTATTCATGTCTCGTATGCATTACGGTTTCCCGGCCACGTGGAGCGTTCCTAATGTTATAGGTTTGCAATCATGATAGATGGTTACGTGACAGTGTCAAGGTAGCAGTTTTTAAAATTAATTTTCTATAACCGTTCAATCCCATCCTTAATAGTTTTGAGAAAATTTGATTTTTTGGTTTTGTTATTTCGAACTTAAATTAAAATGTGCAAGTTTTGAAAAGAGAAAATGTAGAAATGTTTCCATGATTGATTTTTTCCGTTCTATTCATTGGAATATTTCTTGCTCCGAACGACCTCGTGGAGAACAAATGAGGGTCAAAGCCTAGCATACAGAATGCAGAAGAAAGCTTCTTCACCTTCATGCCCCTCTCCCTTATTTTTTAAGAAAGAGATTGACGCCCAAGAAAATCACTTAAATCGTATCAGTCGAAGAGTCAACTTGACCCAAGTCAATTTGATTTAATTTCGGTGATTTTAACTGATCAATTCATTTTTGTCGAGTTCTCTGTGAAGTGAGTGAAAATTTCTAACGTTTTAAAAAATGAAGAACATTTACTGAAACTACTCTCTAAAATTGAATCAATCAAACACTGATTTTCAGGGAATCTTTTCTCACGATTTCAATGAATGAAAATCCACTGAAAATTAGTGGTCACCGAAATTTTCAGTAGTTCTAGTGACAGTTACTGAAAATTTCAGTGATTTTTCACTGATTGAAATCAATGTTTGATTGTTTCAAGTTTAGAGTAGTTCTTTTCTGTTTAATTTTTAATTTCTATGATTAATATAAGAACCAAATTTCTAAAGCTTTCTTTTATAGTTTATTCAACTTAATCGTACGAATTAATAGTAATTAATAATATTAATTAATTAATATTTCTATAATTCATTTTTATTTCAATTAAACTACATTTCATTTAATAACATTTTTATTATGAAATCATAATTTTAGTTATACTTTTCGGGTTGATCAAAAAGGAAACTTTTTTCAGGAAAGGGTAACATAAATAGGAAACTGATAATTAATAATTCTATAAAGAGGAGTCGCTATGGGAATTGAAGACGTTTTTACCGGTGTCGCAAATTCTGCGGCTGGAGGATTGTCGTGGTTCTTTCCTACATTAGCGGCTGCTATTGTCTACTTTCAATATGAAATTATGGATCCCGAATCGCTACCAATCGACGTTCCTTCCGAATTATTATTACCTTCGTACGATTTTATTGTCGTGGGCGCTGGCTCAGCAGGTATTTTTATATAAAATATACTATTTTCTTAATAAAATATGAAAGTACTCCTAACTTTAGAATTTTTAATCCTATCATGAAAAAAAGAGGAAGCCACATTCTCTCACCTATTGGTTTGCTTTTAAAGGAATTTCAAAAGAGTTCAGAAGAGTTTCAAGATTTTCAAGTAATAAAAAGATTTTTTTTATGTATTTCAAGAGATTTTCTTAAAATATTATTTTTGAGACTAATTTTGAGTCTAATTTTTATTTTTTGCAAATTAAGAATAGTTCACACAATAATCTTAGTCTCTAATTTAATATCTCAAAATTAATCAAAGAAATGATTTTAAGGTGCTGTAGTGGCAAGTCGCCTTTCCGAAGTGGAAAAGTGGAACACTTTGCTTTTGGAAGCCGGTGGAGATGAAACCGAAATTTCCGATGTGCCTGTTCTTGCAGGATATTTACAACTCAGTCAGCTCGACTGGATGTACAAAACTGAACCTCAAGGAGATGCTTGTTTGGGTAGGTTTGACTGTTTCATCTAAATTAATTTTGATTAAAAAAATTTTTTAATTTAACAAACTTAAAAACATAATGCTTTATTTCAACAGCAATGGAAAACGGTCGCTGCAATTGGCCTCGAGGGAAGGTAATAGGAGGCAGTAGTGTCCTAAACTACATGCTTTATTTACGAGGAAACAAGAAGGATTACGACCTCTGGGAAGAACAAGGCAACCCAGGCTGGGGTTCAAAGGATGCACTCTACTACTTTAAAAAATCAGAAGATAATCAAAATCCGTATTTAACAAAAACCCCATACCACTCATCCGGAGGTTACCTAACAGTTCAAGAAGCACCATGGCATACTCCTCTTGCTGCAGCTTTTATCGAAGCAGGTCGAGACATGGGCTACGACAATCGAGACATCAATGGTGAACATCAAACTGGTTTCATGATAGCTCAAGGTACTATCAGAAGAGGAAGTCGTTGTTCAACAGCTAAAGCTTTTCTCAGGCCTGCGAGGCTTCGCAAAAACCTCCATCTTGCTATGAACTCCCATGTCACAAAGGTCCTGATAGACCCCACCAGTAAACGAGCCTATGGTGTAGAATTTTTCAGGGAAGGCAAACTCTACAGAATTCGTGCCAAAAAGGAAGTAATTCTATCAGGAGGTGCTATCAACTCTCCCCAGTTGTTGATGCTCTCTGGAGTAGGACCTCAGGAAGAACTTATGAGACATGGAATTCCAGTACTTCAAAATCTTCGAGTTGGTCACAATCTTCAAGATCATATTGGACTAGGTGGTCTGACTTTCATGGTCAACCAAGAAGTTTCAATGGTTGAGAACAGACTTCACAATGTGCAAGCTGTTTTACAATATGCTATTTTCGGTACCGGACCTCTAACTGTTTTAGGAGGTGTGGAAGGTCTGGCTTTTGTCAACACCAAATACGCAAATGTCACTGACGATTTTCCTGACATAGAGCTTCATTTCATATCTGGATCAACGAATTCTGATGGAGGAAGACAGATTAGGAAGGTTCATGGAATAACAAGGCAGTTTTATGATGCTGTCTTTGGAAAAATCAGCAATAAAGATGCTTGGAGTGTTATACCGATGCTCCTAAGACCAAAGAGTAAAGGAGTAATCAAATTGAGGAGTAAAAATCCTTATGATCATCCGATGATTTATCCAAACTATTTTAAAGAATCGGAGGATATTGCAGTGCTAGTGGAAGGTGTGAAGATTGGAGTAGCACTTAGTAGGACTGCTTCTTTCAACAAATTTGGAAGTGAACTGAATCCTGCACCATTTCCTGGGTGCAAACATATTCCTTTGTACACTGATTCTTACTGGGAATGTATGATCAGGTACTATTCAGCTACAATTTACCATCCTGTAGGAACTTGTAAAATGGGACCTTACTGGGATCCTGAAGCTGTCGTTGATCCTCAACTTAAGGTTTATGGGGTGACTGGCTTGCGAGTTATTGATGCTTCTATAATGCCGAATCAAATCAGTGGAAACACGAATGCTCCTACGATCATGGTGGCTGAAAAAGGGGCAGATTTGATCAAACAATTCTGGTTACAAAAAAGAACCAACAGAAGAGGAAGTTGGATTAATATGAAATGAGTTCCACCTAAATCTACCAAGATGAAAATTAAATAATTTTAGTCCCTAAGGTTTTCTAGACTTGATGAGATTTATCTCTCTATTTAGGCTTCAAATCAAATTAGTTGATTCGCCAAATTATTATCTGGTCAATTAACAAAATGGAATAGACTCAGAGGCTATGCTTTGTTTCAAAACTCTGAAACCTATTGTATGTAAAAATGAAGGTAAAGAATCTCTACTGATAATATGATTAACTTATGGGAAACTATTGATATCATTTGTAAATATAATTATTTTTATCGACTAAGACAAAAATTCTGAAATTACTCATAGAAAATTTATTTTCTGTAACAGATTTTTTATGCGAAACAATAATCAAGAGTGAAACTGTCGTATAGTGACTGATTCGACCTTCTTCTAAAGACAATTGTGTCGATAGGCATTAGAAAATGTTTCAAATATTACCACATGATGATTATGAAAGTTTCACGGTGAAAATTTACTATGGTGGAAGTTTCCACGTCGAGTGTATTTACAACTAATATTATTTAACTTTATGCAATTTTTGTAATAAAATTATTGTGTTGGATTAACTAAAAAAAAATGGTGATGTACAAAATCTCAAATTTAGATTAAGCATAGAAATTGTTCACACTTTTTTAGTCAGCGATCAGTTTTATAATGCTTTTGTTATTATTCTTCAAGACAAATTATCAAATTAATAATATGATAATTTACGTGTATATAAATGTATGATAAAATCTACTTTTACATTATTTTGTAAGTTGTAAATATTTATTTACTGAAATTTATGAATGTAAATAGCGACGAATTAAAATTATATTCCTACGCGGAATATCTTATCCAGTGAAATTGTTTATCTATGTATGTAGATCAGTTTGTGAATAAAAATAACTACTTCCTTCGAAATCGAATTTATTTTATTGATATTTTATTTTTTACCGATTAGACTTTAATACCCAAGCATCAATTTATATATTGATATTCTAATATAAGTAAAGTATGCTTATTTATTGTATTTCTCTTGAATAATTATAAAATTAACTTACGTCATGCAGTTTCGAACCTTTATACATTTAACAGAAAAAATGATCATGGTTTTACATAATTGATAAAACATGTTTTTATGAGAGATGCTGAAAGATGCTAACGCATGCAAACTGTAATTTATCAATTTTCACGGGTTACTGAACCGGAAATCGGAAAAGTATCCATACAAAATCGAAATTCTCGCAATAAACATCCTCTTTCGTCACAAGCTTTCATAATGGATTACTTATGTTTGTAAAATACGTAAAATCGAGCTCTGTCAGAATATGATTCAATTTCAAAACTTTGCTGATCAGGCGGAGCGTGTACTGTTCTTAATAAGTAATTCAGTGTCGCGTGTGTGATAAGTGTCTCCCAGTGTCTACTCATAAATTCGTACGTATTACGAAATTTACTATCAATGGCACGAGCAAATTTCTAATTTAGTGATGAATCTAGGAAAAATATATACACTCTGAGCTTTTTTTATTCCGATCTACCAGTACAGCAAAAGTGATGCTGCCAGAATTACAAAATTTATCAGAAAGATTGAACATGTATTTATCTTCCTGGCACATCTTCATGACAGGGACTTCCAAGTGCAAAACTCAGCTTGAATTTTAATTCCCATTTCCAATTTTAGTCACCAATGAGAATACTTAAAACTACAAAAGCTGCAATGAAATAACTAGTAAATGGAAATATATTTTTGGAGATAAATAATCAGAATGTCTTTGCTCGCTGGTTTTTCAGCTGCACGAATTGCTCTTTCGTTCGCTCCTGAAATAACTTTTCTGATGCTTCTAAGGTTTCTGATAATAATTTTACGCCAAGACATCGTCGACATGGGTAATAGAATTAAATCAGTCCCAATCATACGTCTAAAAAAAAGTTACGATTTCATAATCATCGGTGGGGGATCAGCTGGATCAGTTTTAGCAAATAGACTTTCGGAAAATAAAAACTGGACTGTTTTGCTCCTCGAGGCTGGAGGAGATGAAACTGTCCTCACTGATGTGCCAGTTCTCTTTCCAACCCTTCAGCTTACAGATCTGGATTGGCAATTTAAAACATACCCATCATCAACTTATTGTTTGAGCATGAATGAACACTCTTGTAATTGGCCAAGAGGAAAAGTTCTTGGGGGAAGTAGTGTCTTAAATGCGATGCTTTACGTCAGAGGAAATAGAAGAGACTATGACAATTGGAGAGATTCTGGAAATCCTGGCTGGGATTATGAGAATGTTTTACCCTATTTTAAAAAATCGGAGGATATAAAAATTCCTGAATTGATTGATTCAGAGTATCATTCTACGGGAGGGTATTTGACCATTGAAAAGTATAAATATAAATCCCCTATTACGAAGTATTTTCTTAAAGCAGGAAAAGAAATGGGCTATGAAGTTCTTGATGTCAATGGAAAGAATCAAACTGGATTTACGTATTCACATGGAACTCTTAGGTATGATTATAAAAATGTACCAATTAAAATTAACTTTTCTCACTGTTTTTTTAAAACATTATTTCGAAAATCTATTTTCAATATAATCGCAACCTCTTTTTATGATAGGATAGATCAGAATTATTAGTATATATTTTCCAGAGATGGACTTCGATGCAGCACAGCAAAAGCTTTTCTCAGACCAACAAAATATCGAAAGAATCTGCACATCAGTACACATTCACAAGTGCATAAAATTTTGATCAGACCATCAACAAAAAGAGCCTATGGTGTAATATTTAAACGTGGTATAAGAAGACACATCATTTATGCTAATTGTGAAATTATTTTGTCAGCTGGAACCATCAATTCTCCCCAGTTATTGATGCTATCTGGAGTTGGTCCTAAGAAACATTTGAAAAAAAAGGGGATCCGAGTGATTAAAGATTTGACAGGGGTGGGGAAAAATTTACAAGATCACGTTGCTATTGGTGGCATCACTTATTTGATTGATCCTCCACATGATTTTAAAGATTCCTTTTCCTTTGTTTTGCCAAAATCTTTGACCCTTGATTCCATAAGGGAGTTTACTCTTAACAGAACTGGACCTTTATATATGGTTCCACAATCTGAAGCTATGGCTTTCATTAACACAAAGTGAGTATATTTCAAGAAAAGTTAACAATAATGTATTATCATAAACGAAGTCATGAGTCAATAAGTGATAGCAAAGCACAATCAATGAATGGTGTAATTTCATTCTTTATCATTCACACAATCATTAAACGTAGTTTGACGTCTGTTATTTTTCAGATATGCAAACCAAACAGATGATTATCCAGATCTTCAGTTATTCCTTGCATCAGCTGCTGATAACACAGATGGAGGCTTGTTTGCAAAAAGAGGAACTGGCCTTAAAGATGAACTCTTTGCAAATGTATTTGAGGAAATTCTTTACAAAGATGCTTACACAGTTTTGCCCTTACTCTTGAGGCCAAAAAGTAGGGGTTTTGTGAAGCTAAAGAGTTCTGATCCAGAAGATCATCCAATCATTGTTCCTAATTATTTTTCAGACCCTCAAGATCTTGAAATTCTGGTAAATAGTTTTTAATTTATTAAACGTTATTTCTGGGTATTTTCCAGATCGCGGAAATATGGTTATATAATATTACTTTTTATGAATTTCCTCTTGATACACTTTTTCCTTTATGGCTCGAGTGATAATTCCACTTGTACTTTCAATGATATTAATGATATTAATAATATTAATCCGAGCAGAAGGTTTCACAAAACCTTAAAACGTATAACGGTTAGACTTTCTTAAAAGACTGTTGACGAATCAAATTATTCAGCAATTAATAGATTTAAATAGCTGAGCTGACTTGCGACAACCTAATGGATTTAGAATTTCGATAAAAAATTTAAAATTTAAATAGAAAAAAAAAAAAAAAATAGGGTCTCACATAGAAGACCTGATTCAGACTTTTTAAATATACTTTTCTCAACACTTTTACCTGGGAAGATTTTTGCTTAAAGTACGGTATAAAAATGTCTAGATGGCTTTAAAACTTAAGATATCTTTATTTTTTAGGTCGAGGGAACGAAATTTATTCACAGAATGAGTCGAACACCGACAATGAGAATATTCAACACAAGACCGAACGAAAACTTGATTCCAGAATGTTCAGCATTCAAGTTTCCCTCAGAGGATTATTGGCGTTGTCATGCTCGACATTATACATTAACAATTTATCATCCAACAAGTACCTGCAAAATGGGTCCTTTTGTGGATCCTATGGCGGTCGTTGATCCCAGGTTAAAAGTTTATGGAATAACGGGACTTCGAGTTGTGGACGCGTCAATTATGCCCAATATAGTCACGGGAAATACAAATGCACCGACAATTATGATAGCAGAAAAAGGTGCTGATATGATAAAAGAAGACTGGAAGGCCATAAAGCTTCATCATCAGAGAAAGTGACACTGAAGATCCTCAAGAAAGGAGAAGTCAATTAGCATTATGATTTCTTACATTCACTTACGGTCAACTTTTCCCCTAAATCATTTCTGAAGCGACTAGCAAAATCGCGAAAAGGACTGATTGAGGAAAGCTACATTCACGTAGTTATGTATATTGTAAAAAATTTCTTCGAGAAGGGTTAAAAAAATTTTCCCAAAAAAGTTACGTCATTTATTATTTATTAGGAAAATTTTTTTAAAAATTGTAGGCATTTTTCCATAAATTTTAGGAAAAATCCTTAAAATGTTGATAAAAATTATTTTCCTAAACAAAAATGTGGAATAGTTACTAGGAAATTGTCGGTAAATTTTCCAACATTTTTTATTTGAAAAATGGTATCAATGAGAGCGACTTGCTGAATGAATTAGTGATGAAAATTGAGAGAAAAGTTAATTTAAATTTATAATTCAGAAATTATTAATTAAAAAAATAATGTATCATTCTTCCAGTGAAAAAAAAACAGGAACTATTGCTGCGCGATGTTAGTTCATTTGTTTTATTTATTGTTAGTTCTCTAACTATGTTTTAATTATTTATTATACGTAATGCTTTATTGATATCACAATCGATTTGAGGCGAAATATTTTGTTGGAAAAATGTAAATAATAAGTATAATATTTGTTGATACTTTTTTCAATAAAAGTAAGGAAATATTTATTTTAAAAATGCGGAAGTTGTTTCAAATGTATTTTTAAACATCAAACTTTCCTTGACTGTTATCGACTTTAGGATAGGTCAAAAGTTTTAAAATATTTCATAACTTTTTTCTAAAATCCGAAGAACTTTTCGTGAAGAATTCTAAAACAGTTGTCGAAATTTTCATTGACTTGGACGAGATGTTGTGAGTTAATGAAAATTTCGACAACTGTTTTAGAATTCTTGACGAAAAGTTCTTCGGATTTTAGAAAAAAGTTATGAAATATTTTAAAACTTTAGACCTATCCTAAAGTCGATAACAATCAAGGAAATTTTCGATAACTACTTTTTTCCGTGCATTTAATGCTATTATTTAAATTATAAAATAATGATTCTTTTTACTCCTAAATATACATAGAAGAAAAATTATAAAAGTAATTTTAATTTAACTTAATTTTCTGTCTTGCAAATGAAATATTGTAAAAAATTGTATTCAATTAAATTCGACTATTTTGATTAGTTTTTAAAAATTAACGGAAGAATTATCCATGGTTCCCTTCATTTTATATTCGTCCCTGCCCACACGCAACGAGCGTCTAATTAGTTCGATAGCCAAACATCTTTTAAAAAGGTTCATTCAGCAAAATACTCAAACTGTGGAGTGTGGCTCGAAGTGATCGTGACTCTTGGAGAGAATCTTTGAAACCGAAGATCTGTAAAATGTATTAATAAACGTTGGAGCGTAATTTTGTATTAGAAATTATAGAAGAAAGTGATTTCTCTTTTAAGTGTATATCATATATTAATTAATCATCAATTCTATCGTATGCAGTATTACTTTAGTATTTATTATTCATCTTCCTGTATTAAATTCTCAGGTAAGCAATTTATGACGATATTAAAATAATATAATACAGAACAATTGTTAAATCTCTCATCAGTAAACATTTAGCAATTTATTGTTGATATTAAAATTCTAAATAAAAAATTTAAAGTAACTAAATTACAGTAAAATTTTACTATATTTAGGGGATTTTCATTTTAAAAAAAAAGGGTATTTATGCAAAATATGTTAGGGTTATTGAATCGATTACAACACTTGTTTAAACAAATTGAATATATGTATAAATATGTAATAAAATAAACTGTGAGAGAAAGGATTATGGGTGTGGCAAACTCACAACTAACTATTATATTACTATAAAATTGTGTTATACTCTTTAAATCGTTATTATGTCTCGCAGTATCCACATTTATATAACTTGTTACGATTTTATTAGATCCCTTAACACTATAGCCAAAGCGAGAGTTAAAAAAAATTTTGCAAAAAAAAAAAATATAAAATTAAGGTAAATGCGCCAGCAATAAGATTTTAAATGCTTATAATATCATGTTAAACACGATTCCGATTTTCGTAAATTATTGAAGTGATCAGAGAAATGTTGCCAAATCCGAATTGTGAGATTGCGCAGGCGCAGGCTTCAAAATGCGAATTTTTTCTTTCAAAATGCGGAATGTTTTAAAAATGGGTGGAAAATTCATATTGCTATTAAAAAACTGAAATTCTAAATGCATAATAGCACCATATATTATACTCAATGTAATTTGTTATTACCTTTTTTTATTATATTTATTAAATTATTATTTATTATACTATTTTTTATATTTATTTTTTATTATTTTTATTAATTTATTATACCTTTCCTGTAAACTATAATAATTTAGCGCCCTTTTTTAATGGAGATCTTTTCGCATCATATGTTAAATAAAGTTTTAAAAATAAAAAAGTAAAAGTGCATAAGGTATGATAATATTTCAAGGAAAGAGTATTTTAACAACTGGGTTTTACAAAATTTCCATTCCGTGTTTTTCTTTTTAACCGCCTTATCATTTCTAATTTAAACAATTATGTATGTACAGCCATAATATTACATTTCTTTATAAGTTAAGCGTTTTTCACATTAGGCAGAGAAATTAATCCATAAAAAGTCAAAAAAGCGGAGTTTTGGGCCTTCTGCATTTCAAAATTCGGATCGCGGTTTCGGCTACAAAATGTGGGACAACATGCTAAAATGCAGTGTATTTGGCGCAACACTAGATCAGAGTATAGTTTAAAAAATATGATTTGGTTTGCTTAATACGATATTTAATTAAATGAAATTTATATACACGACGAAAATTCAAATATAATGAAAATGCGTTAGTTATTGACAGGGAAAAAAATGTCTGTTTCATCAGTAATCGAATCGTTAATTTAATGAGAAAATATTTAGACTTGCTAAAAATAATATTTTTTATCGCCATGTTGTCGTTATTACGGTATTCTCTTATCCTTGCACGAAAAAAAATGGAAGGTCAACCTCAACCTCTATATAGATGGTCAGATTGACTCTACTTGAGAGTCGACTATGGGACAGTCATCAAGATGGTCAAATTAGCCCTCTCTAGAGAGTCAAAATAAGATTTAAAAGGTTATAAAGGACCGATCTGACCATCTAGAAAGTCTCACCGACCCTCTAAATTTGACTCTTCAACTTTAACCCTCTAGTTTTTTCCGTGTGGATAGAAATATTAATAAAGACCTTAAATTCTAGGTTTCATCATTTAATCTAAACCATGCAGATAGGGTACACATTTCTTTATATTGCTGTTCTTGGCCTAGTAAGTATTATAATAACATATTTTAGTAAATGATACTTCAAGATTTTAATAATATTCATGATTATTAAATGTTCTAACTGCCTTACATAGCAGCACTTTGGGCAAGTGGATTCTACTATGGAGCCTACCCGCTTCTTGTTCACCAAAAAATTTCATTTTACGAGTTTCTAATTACGAAAATTCTTTAAATCAAAATGCGGGATTTATCTTATCTTTTTGGGTTTGGGTCGCGTTCAACAAATTCTGAATACATATCTTTCATTCATTCGCAATGCCAAGTTCAGTCATTCTTGACTAGCGAAAGTGTACAGTTTATATGTGAAATTTCTGCAACATGGATGTCATGGAGGCGGTTAGTCAGTTTAAAGGACTTTTATACAAGTTATATAGTTATATAGTTATATATTTATCGCATATTGTGGCTTTAAACTTTAACTTCATTAAAGGATTATTGACTTAATTAATTTTCATTAATTTTTTATATAAATTTAGTATTAAAATAATAGTTATGTGAATTACAAGGGATATTACAAAGCGAGATGAAGAAAGAACCGCGAAACATAATTCTGTAACTATTATCTCGATTGCAGATGAGAAAGTTAATGAAGATATTCTTAGTGAAGTGTAACCGTGAAAAGCCGCATTTGCGTAAATGAGATCGGTCACGAAGTATAATGAACGGCCGTGAACTTTTATCTTATTATTGGAAATAAAGTGAACAATGATCTTGATTCGTGGTCATGGTTTATCAAAATTCAATTTATAAGTTCCTGATTACTAATTAATTTTCTCTACATTTGTCAGCCTTCCTTTAAATCGGAAACTACAGGATGCTGTCAGTGCAATTTCGAAGATACAGCATATATAAACGAAGCTTGTGGGAATACTGCACCATTTATGACCCTTTTGCAAGCTTTAATTATGGCAAGATGTGACATTTCGGATTCTTGTCGAAAAATTGGGTCTGATCAAGTGCCGCAAGATGAATGGTAAAACTATTAATTTTTATGTCCAAGATTTTCTGCTAAGAAGAAAAGCCAATGTGTTAAATGATGACTAAACGCAAGATATATTTAAAATTCGCGCTCAATTTTATGTATACATTTATGTACCTTTCAATAATTCCTTCGATAGTTTTTGTCGGGAAAAAATTAGTTTTTGATTTTTAACCGTATTTGTCACGATTAAAACAAAAACTTCTTATCCTATCAAAAAGTGGTCAATGGAAATTTCTTTTCCTTAACAATTTTTCGTATCTCGCACAGTTTGGCAGGGAAATTAAAGTTTTTCATTTTCAAACAGTATTTTTGATGAATAAAATCAGAACCGTTGATCAAAAAATAAAAATATGGATTATTAAAATTTCTTCGATTCAATTTCATAGGTACGATTTTATAATTGTGGGGGCTGGAATAGCAGGACCAATTATAGCAAGAAGACTGAGTGATATTCCTTGGTGGAGAGTTTTATTAATTGAAGCTGGTCCAGAGGAACCTTCCCTCACTTCTGTTCCAGGATTAATGTTCAGTCCATTAAATACCTCCCTGGATTGGCAATATTTTACTGAACCTACACATCCCTATCCAACTGCATGCTTGGGTATTTATGATTAAAACTAAAATTAATTACATGAAACATCTGTATACCTACATCATCATCAGTGTATTTATTCTGCAATTTTTTTCGATTCCTAGAAAACGGTGGAAGATGTCTTTGGCCCAGAGGAAAAATGGTGTCTGGCACAGGTGGAATGCATGGGATGATGTATGTTCGAGGCCATCCCGAAATATACAACAAATGGGCTCGTGCTGGAAATCCAAGCTGGTCATATAACGAAATTGAACACTATTTTGAGCGAGCGGAAAACCCGATGAACCCCCAATTAGTAACAGATGAAATGTTCAAAAGAACTCAAACTGGAGGACCACTAAAAATCGATCTTTTTAATTACAGACCAGAATTTTCGGAAGAATTGCTAAATGCAGCAAGGGAATTAGGGTACAAAATTGGAAAATTGCATGGGTACAATCAAACTGGTTTTATGATTGCTCCAATGACGACTTCGGATGGGCTTAGAGGCACTACTTCGAGATATTACTTGAGACCAGTTTCTGAAAGAGATAATCTTCGCATACTGACAAACGCTCATGTGACCAAAGTGTTATTAAATAAATGGGAAATGAATGCGTATGGTGTGGAGTTAATTGACAAAGAAGGAAATAAGAGAATATTGAAGGCGAATAAGGAAGTTATTTTAACAGCTGGTGCCATAGGGTCACCACATATACTTTTGAATTCTGGAGTTGGACCAAAAGAGGACTTAATTTATTTTGGGGTGGAGGTTCAAAAGGATCTTCCAGTTGGGAAAACTTTGATGAATCATGTCTCTGTGGGAATTCCGATGAGTATTGAGGATGATTATTATGAGACATTGACCATGGATACTGTTAATCAGTTTGTTATGAATAGAACTGGACCATTAACTAGCACAGGAATTACTCAGATTACAGCTTTTATGGAAAGTAGTTATGCTAGTCCAGGTGTATCAGATTTACAGGTAACTAGAATTTTATGCCTTTCTCAGTTATTTATGCTCATGATAATTTTTAAAAATCTTATGTTAAAATATGTTTATTTTCAATTATTCTATTTTAATCTCAAAAATAATTCTGTCGTATAAAAACTGTTTCATTCCTTAAAGTTTCCTTAAAATCACTTGAAAGCTGTTGAAATCGCTTTAAATTTCTTAAAATTAGTTGACAGCTCTGATCTCGATTCTAAAGTAAAGACAGAGAATACAAATCCAGATGAAGAGAGGATGATGCTTCAGATTTCGAGATAGCGAGAATCTATTTTCGATATAAATAATCGTAACTTCTTTTTTATGATGGGAGGATCATTGGTAGATGCTTTAAACTTTAAGAGAATATAATTGTAAATTTAAATAATTGCATATTCGTAATTTTCAGGTATTTTTCGATGGATATAATGCTGCCTGTGCAAAAACTGGTCTTCTTTTGGAGTGTTCGGATGGTACAATTAGTAATTGTCCTAAAAGGAGAGAAATAGTCGTTCGACCAACGGTTATACTTCCAAGAAGTCGAGGATATCTTCAACTTCGTTCTGCTGAACCACTCGATTATCCGCTAATATATCCTAATTACTTTACTGATGAAATTGATATGAAAATTTTACTCGAAGGTATCAGGAAAGTCATCCAACTTACTGAGACGAAAACTATGAGGAAATGGGACCTCAGGTTAAAAGAAGAACAACATCCTTGGTGTTCTAGGTAATTTCATACAAAAGTTAGAAAGTGAATTCTCAACTGATTATAGAAAAGTACTTATTTGTTGTCTTTTTCAGGTATCATTTTAATACAGATGCTTATTGGGAGTGCATAATTCGAGTCAAAACTGGTCCTGAGAATCACCAAGCAGGAACTTGTAAAATGGGACCAGCAAGTGACCCAGAATCTGTTGTGGATGAAGAACTTCGAGTTCATGGAATTTCCAATCTTCGAGTAGCGGATGCTTCCATATTTCCTGTAATACCAAATGCCAATCCTATAGCAACTATTGTTATGGTGGCCGAAAAATGTGCTGACTTAATTAAAAGTAGATGGCTAAGCGTAGTTAAAAGGGAAAATTGCTGATGCTGTTGCATCTATTTTTATACGGATAAATACTTGGTAATGGAACTCTCATTTTTTTTTTAATTTCAAATAGAAATCCTTGTGAATGTCAGGGCGATATTTTGAGATGATTTTACTATTTGAAAATTGCAAACACTCTCCAAAAACTATGCAAAAAGTTTACAATTACATGTAAATTCATAAATATGACTCTAATTGTTAATGTAGTAGTCAATATCGTTGTAAACTTTACTGCTTGCACATAACTGTTTAATATTAAAGTTTGAAAGCTTCTTCTATCGTTCGCCGATAAATTCTTATTTGAAATAAATAATGATTATTGTAATTTATATTTATTTAGTAGAACATCACAATCAGAAGCACTATTCGTTAAATATATGTATCTTGTGATCTATTTCTGTTAAAGAAAATCTGCGGGTTATAAGAATGGAACTTCCAAAGATAGATATTGTACATTTGTATTTCAAAGAGGCACATATTGACCTTTGGTAATGGAAGCTTGTCCATTGTCAATCTAAAATCATTGAATGGGGGAAAAACAGTTAAAAATGGATTTATTTAAATACAAAACTCAGAAATAAGGTATGATTATTTATTCATATGAGAGTAAACTAAGGTCTATAAGCTCAATTTCTTAAATATGGATGATGTGGTACAGTTTCATGTAAATCAATAGTTTCATGACGTCAAGAATAAAAGTCAGATAAAAGTTTGAATCTGATAATATGGTTGTCTGGACCAAAAGTATGATAGATGCATTCATATACATATGGAGAAAAGTAGGGAGACATTCGTGAACAACTCCTCTTAAGAACATCAGTTCCTGCTTGCGGGTCTACCTGAACAGAAGTGTACTTGAGGAAGACACTCAAAAGTTTTTGGAGAGAATGTAAAATAATTTAAGATAGCAACAAATTATAAAGCAAAAAATCATCAGTGCCACTTTAGTTTAATTTCTGTACAATAAGACGTGATTTTCGAGCGAAAGGGATAGTGGTAGTGAATTAAGGTATTATTATTTATTACCTTTCACTCAATCGTTCGCCATTTTTACTTTATTTTCAAAATTTTCAAGTGATTTAAAAATATTTTAAAGTATTTCCGGGAATTTTGAGTGATACTAAAAATTTCAAAAAATTTGAAAAATTTTGTTAAGTATTTTAAGGGATTTTAGGAAACTTATAAAGGAATTTCAAAATATTTCACGAGACTTCAAAGATATCACTATTCTCTATAAAAATATTTTGGAGTTGAAATATGTCGAAATCTTATAAAATTTTTTAAAATATTTTAAAATTCATTTTATATCCTTAAAGTTATATACTTACTTTGCAATTTTTTTCACATAAGATTTTTTTAAATTATCATATAAGCATTAATTATCGACAAAGGTATGCGCGTGATATTCTAGTGTTTAAAAACAAGGGTTTTGTAACTATTTAAATTTAACTAGAACCCTTAAATTTATTTTTTATATTTAAGATTTATTTGTTTATTTCCAGACAATAATGGAATCTTGTTTGGCACAGAGTTGTGCTGCAGTAACAAGTGGAGCATCAAGTTTGATTTTCACGCATCTTCTACGAGCAATTTTAACAGCTCAATGTGCTCTAAATGAGGATATTTATCCACCCAATAGAGCATCAGAAGTACTCAATGGAGAACTAGAATTTGATTTCATAGTAATCGGTGCTGGAACAGCAGGTTCCGTTGTTGCAAGTAGACTATCAGAAATCAAGAAATGGAAAGTCCTTTTAATTGAAGAAGGTGAAAATCCATCCTTGAGTAGCAGAATTCCCGCTCTGTTCTTAACCTTACAGAATACCGCGGAGAATTATGGATATAAACTCGAGCCAAGCGAGAATTATTGCCTTGGAATGAAAAACAAGACATGCTTTTGGGCAAAAGGTAGAGCACTTGGGGGAAGTTCAGTCATAAATGCGATGTTACATATTCATGGCAATGATAGGGACTACGACCAATGGGCGAAAATGGGAAATAAAGGTTGGAGCTACGAGGAAGTTTTACCATATTTCCGGAAGTCTGAGAATTACGATCCGGAATTTGCTGCTCGATTAGGTAGCAAATATTTCGGAACTGATGGTCCTTTACGTATTCGAAAGTGTAATTATTCAATCACTTCATTACCTGACCTCATACTACAGGTAAGAAACACCAGATCTTTTTTCAAGCTTCAAGTTTCAATTCGTCATAATCTTAAGTACAGAAAATAATTTATAGGCAGCCAGTCAAGCTGGGTTTCCGGTTCTCGAGTCTTTTAATGGAAAGGAGAATATTGGATATGGAAAAGCAGAAGTTACAATGGATGGTGGATTACGAGTAAATGCAGCAGAGGCCTTTCTCTCTGTGGCAAAGAACAGAAAAAATTTGTATGTTCTTAAATCCACAAAAGCAGAAAAAATCATAATGTCAGGAACGAGGGCGACTGGAGTCCGTTTAAAGTTGAAGGATGACAAAGTAATTGAGGTGAAAGCATCAAAGGAAGTGGTTCTGTCAGCAGGTAGTATTGCAACTCCACAAATATTGATGTTGTCTGGAATTGGACCACGAGATCATCTTGGCGAAATGGGGATTCCTAACTTGGTTAACTTGCCAGTAGGAAAACATTTAGAAGATCACATCTTCACCTATGGGATACAATTCATTTTTAAAAACAAAACTGGAAAACCTTTGAAACCCACTCATCTACTGGATGATACTTACAAATTTTTAATTCATAGAGAAGGTGAAGTTTACTAATTTATAATATGTTCATATATTTAAAGAATATTTAAAAGAGACAGAGAAATCACATATATTTTATGAAATTCTAGGACCTCTTGCGGGATCGGCTTCGATAGATTTTCTGGGATTTGTCAACACCGACGACCCATCTTCAAAATATCCAAATTTACAATTTCATCATTTTCATACAGTGAAAGGAAATTTTTTCCAGATTGAGGTTCTAGCTGCAGCTTTAAAAATTACAGATGAACTAAAGGATGAATTAATGAAATTGGTAGAAATTGATGATATTTTCATTATAGGATCAACTCTATTGAATCCCAAAAGTGTTGGAGAAGTAAAATTGCGAAGTTCAGATCCTAAAGATCATGTGAAGATAATTCCAAATTATTTCGCGCATCCTGAAGACATGAAAACATTGATTGGTTCAATAAAAGTTGCGCGTACTTTGTTGCAAACAAAGATATTAAAAGAACTTGGAATTAAATTGAATATTTTTAATATTCCTGGATGCAAACACACGAAACCGGATTCAGCAGAATATTGGGAATGCAATTTTCGTCACACTGCACATACTCTCTATCATCCTGTGGGCACTGCGAAAATGGGACCTGTTGGAGATTCAGAAGCAGTTGTAGATTCTCGACTTCAAGTTCATGGAGTTGAAAAACTGCGGGTTATTGATGCATCCATTATGCCAAAAATTCCTAGTGGAAATACCAATTCACCAACTCTGATGATTGCTGAAAAAGGATCAGATATGATTAAGGAGGACTGGCTTTCGAAGGACGAATTGTAATCAGAAAATATTATGAGAAAATCATTATATTTTCTTAAAACTATATTCGTTTCTTCAAATCCTGTGTTTGATAGCTTTAAAAGCTAAAAAGAAACTACAATATAATCGCAAATTCTTTGCAGTTAACAAGAGGAAATATTTCCAATTTGTGAAAATAATAGCGGAAGAAATGAGAACTTTTGACGCATTCTACTATTTCCTAATAGCATTGACATATTTTTGCCCATTTCTCTGTCATAAATAATTCCCTCGAGAAGTCGATAAATTTTTTGCCGCATACTTGATCACGGAGATAACTATTGCCGTGATAGATTTAATTAGAGTCTAAACTTCCAAGCCAAAGAACTGAAGGATTACATCGACAATTATTTTACGAAAGTTTACAAAACAAAAATTTATATATATATTGGCTTGGAAGTTTAGACTATATATATAAGATATAATATTTAAGATTATTTAAGTAATTTGAATTGTAAAGACATAGCAATTAAAATAATAATGTATAATAAAATTAAGCAATGTGAAAATTTAATTTCTAACATATTGAAGTTTTACATGTCTACTGAAATTATCTATCGATTAACTGTATCGAATTGATAGAAACAAATATTAGTCAAATTTGCACTGATATTTTTTTTGGAAAAAATTCCAATTATTATGAATAAAAAGAGTTAAGTAACTGAAACGAAAAAAAGTTAACAGTCATGCAAGGCTGAACATATCGTTCAGTGATCCTTTCTATGAAAATAGGTAACCGCTTAGGATAGGCTAAGTATGCAAAGTAAAAATTACTATTTAACGAGAAGTAAGTGTTTTGTGGTCGAACAGAATACTTTAAATATTCAAGCATCCAATAAACGAAATCAGTAGTGATTTGCAAACGATGATTTATAATTTATATGGTCTAGTTTGAATAATATTTATCTATTCTCTCTTGTGCTCGACTTGTACTTCTGATGAATTCTACTTAAATAAATAATTATTAGATATGACTAAAGATATCTAGCAATACCACTTTACCTGTAAAAATGTTGAATAAAGCAATTTGAAAGATTGCCTAACCTAAGAGTCTGAAATTGTTAACTGTTAAGACTTTAAAGACTTTTAAGAATAGTATTTGAATACAAAATTGTTTCCACTCCCTCAATTTGTAAATATTTTTCTTCCAGTGTTTCTGTTCTTTTCTTTTTTAAATTGCCTACTCGCTTGCAATATTTGTGCTTTAACCTTCAGACTATGAAAGAAACTAAGCCACAGAGATTATTTGTTAAAAGTAATATTTAAATTCTTTTTTAAGTTTAATCATATTTGAGAAATGGTTCAAAGATAGAAAAGATTTATTTGTTAAAAGTAATATTTTTAAATTTTTATGTAAGTTTAATCATATTTGAGAAATGGTTCAAAGTTGTAAAAGATTTATCTAATTCTGTCCTCTAAATTGAAGTTCACAGCTAATACTTTCTTTCGCCTTCTGGTTACAGTTCTTTACTCAGAAGTCTTTGGTAAGAGTTAAATGACTTATACCAAAAAATCGTAATTCAGAAAGTAAGATTTATTTATTACAGTTTAAACGCGAATGAAGACAAAAAGGCCGGCTCGCATGTTTAGTGGAGAAAGATCGAGTGGTGAAACATGCCAATTCGTGATATCGCGGCGGACCTTAACTCTCTAGCCTTTTTTTTAACGACCCCCCGATCGCTAAGGTTCATTCTTGTTCCAACCGTCTCCGAAGAACGATTTGAGTCCGAAAGTGTCTCTTAGGAAACAGACAGACTAGAAAAAATTGTTTGAAATATTACAAATTTCAATTCTCTTTCGGGAAAATTTTTAAAATAAAAATCGCTTTCCGGTGTTTAATTCCAAATCTGATTTGAAACTTTTAAACGTTTAATTTATAATTATAGATGGAAACGCACATGCTGTGCGAGGGCTTAACCATATACAAAATTTTATCTCTTTTGTCGGAGGAGTTTGCGACGTGATATGCTATAGTGATAAGATTCTAGTCAAAAAATGCGGATAAATTTCTTTACTTATTGCAAGAGAAATAATCGTTAAGTGTGAAGTGCTGAAATCTATGTTCTTAGCAGCATAAGGATCCTGAACCTTCGCTTTGTGGTGAAATAGAAGGCGAGTTTTTATTTTATTAGTTGAATAAATGTCAGAACATTACATTTTGCTTGTTCTCAACAAAATTTAACATTCAAATTTTGTAAATTTCAGTATTCACGATGTCCTGGATTCCACCGGACGTGTCGCAGTTTTGCTCTATTCATTCCGAAGTTACAACCTGTCAAACAACAACATACTTGTTCTTGGCGTTTGTTGCACGCATATTGGGCTACTCAGCAGATGGAAATTTCGGAACGGGACATACATCAAACAATTACGAGTATCAGCCAGAATTTCATCATACTATACACCCTCCAGGCATTCTCAATAATTTGGGGAGCGACACCCCTAACTATGGGTATGAATTCACAGAATCGTATCCAACGGATCGTTTCGGAGAATATCATATAAATGGTGCACCTTATTATATTCCTCCTGGTACTTACAAAAAATCCGACAGAAAAATTTACTCTGTGAGAAGTGAAGTGTCTAGGCCTATCTCAAATATCGCTGAACTTTATAATAGAGGCTATACCCCATCAGTACCTACAGAAAATAATATCTACCAAAATTGGAAAAAATCAATACCCAATTCATATATAGGTTTTGGGTACTTAAATAAAGTTTACTTTGCACCCAAATCCGAAAGACCTCCTTATACAAGAACACCTTCCTATCACACTGAATTGAATAATGCAGAACATCAATTCGTGGGTCTTGTGCCCTTTTTACAAGGAGAAGTGACTTCAGTCATACCCTACCATTCCCAAAACTTTTTACATAATCACTTCGAATCTTCGCGAGTGTACCCAAAAACAAAAGACTCGAACATCAATAATCGAAATACGTTGGTGAGAGATTCAAACTATGTGATACCCGCCGCCAGTGTTACTTATTCTCCTGTAATATCCGATTCGGAAACTTATTACTGGAGAAATAATGATGCAGCATCTGTGTTAAGACAGCAACCAGAAACTGATAATGTAGCCACTTATTCGCACTTTTTTCCCTGGCTAAGTAGTAGTGGACATGAACATATTCAGGGACCTGTAGCTCAGGCTGTTTTTCCTAAACCAACTGGATTTGCAGCTAAGGAGTATGATTTTATTATCGTTGGTGCCGGATCTGCTGGATGTGTGCTTGCTAATCGATTATCTCAGGTTAAAAAATGGAGGGTATGTACACCAGTTTAAAAATTTTTAAAAATAAATTATGGTTTTTCAAAATTTTTAGTTTTGTCTAAAGTAATTTGAAAATAGTGTACAATTAAAAATAAATAGAATGCGTTTACTGATCGGGATCAATACACATTTCAAGCGATTTTAAGGGATTCTTAAAGAATTTCTAAAGAGTTTCAAGATTTTTCAGTAAGTAAAAAATGTTTGTAAGTATTTCAAGGGATTTTAAATAATATTAAAGAATTTAAAAGGATTTTCAAAAGATTTAAATTAGATATGAGCGACTAATGCGTGCCCATGACATTCTAGTAGAATTAAAATAAATTATTATAAAAAGCTTCAAAATTTTTAAGTTAGCGTAATTGAAATTGCAATGTGCATGGAAAGGCGAGGAACGATCGTTAAATTTAAGTTAATTTGAAAGTGTCAGAAATCCTTCTATGTCAGTCATTAAAAATTGCAGTAGGAACTGTCATTAAATGCTATACTAAAGACGCATTGACAGGGCACGTATTGGACACGTATATACACTCTATTTTTTGTTGAGGAATAATTTACACTTAAGACAAGAGTCTAATGGAAATAATTAGAATAATAAAAAGAAAAATATTTCCAATTAGGTTTAAAAAGTGGGAATTTGCTTTACTTATAAGTAAAGTTAGGAAATATTCTGGCCTTCGTAGTTCAGAAAAAAATATTTCTCATTCTATTTTTATATAATGCTTTATAAAGCATTATACATATAGTTACATGAGGGGTAAAATTCAAATATGATATGTTTGAGACCACAGTCGAATTTTCTGCTGCAAAATGTAACATTTATTGACTTTAAAACTATAATAAACCGCCTACTCATAAATTTATTATTTCCGTTGAAAGTTTTTTCCATCATAAATTATTCATAAGACTAAATACATTCGGTCTCAAAATTACAGTGCTTGCTCATTCTACTTACATAAAATTTGTTAAACAATTTTATAATTTAAAAATTATAAACACTTCATGTTAATACAATATATGTTTAATTCTTCAGATTTACACAATATTCGTCAAGAGATTTCACTCTACATTTAACACAAAAATAAGAGATGCATATTTGACAGAATTACTTAAGAAATTATGTTACCTGTTTATTTTAACAAAAGCTTGTAATTATTAGGTGACGAAATCTAGCATAAAAAGTATCTATAAAATTAATTACGTATTTAATTACGTAAAACATGAATGCAACAATGCGGCAAATTCGCATTTGACCTAAAATCAGTCTTAAACACTGCCCCATAAAAATTATGTAAGGCAGAATTTTGATAGCCCTAGATGAATAAACTTCACAGGTAGAAGGGAAGAAAGAAAGTGTAACGGAGTTAATTTTTTTTTTCGTATTAATTCGCAAGTTTGTATTCGATAATTGAGTACAAAAATGAAATACGACTTTCGTTTATCTAGTAATCTGCCTGTGGTAGAAAGCGCCTTAAGATCCTTGTAGAATTACGCGAAATTCAATTATTATCTCAAGATTTGTACGACTCTCATTACGCGAATACATGACACTGCCGAAATCTATAAGCAGTGTGAAAATCACTCGTGCGATCGAGCGTTTCTTGCTATGGTAAAAGTCTTACTCGTTGAGTAACCACACCCGTAAACAACAGTAATCTACGACAAAAGGAATTCACGAAGTTACAACTGACATTATCTGCATTCAAGTTGAAAAACAAAATAGAAAGAATTGCACGATCTGAACTTCATTCTACAACAAATAATAGTCCAAATTCTATTAAAAGTACATTTAGTAGTCAATGAATGATCACTTTGATTAACTTATAAGTATAAATAAAAATTAATATATGAATTAATGCATAAAATTGGCAATTGAGTGAAGAGACCATTTTTTTATTATTATTTAAAGGCAAAAAGAAGAAAGGACTCTATTCAAGTTAAAAAATTAAATGATCTGATTATGTAGAATGATATTGTATATTAATCTTGTAATGCAACCATAACTTTGAAAATACATAACTGACCAGTGGTTAACTTTAGAATTGACAAACTGCTTACAAGGTGATAATAGGTGAAAGTTAATGAAGTCAAGTAGCAGAAAATCAATTGAAGTCGTAGGGCATCGATTCAGTCATGCTCGAAGAAAGCGCATCTAATGAATGATCAAATGTCCGTAGCACAAGGTATTTGAATTATCTAAATTAAAGACATTTGCGGTGCAACAATATTTATAATCTACGTATATAAAGCTGATGAGTGTCTGAATATTTATGTAGATATGTTATTATTATTATTAAAATATCTTGAAATCTTTTGAAAATTCTTAAATTCACTTGAAATACCTTGAAATCCCTTAAAATAATTTTAAAATCAATTGGAATTCTTTAAAGTAATTTGAAATCTTTTAAAAATATTAAATATTAATATCACCTTTTTAAAGGATTTAGTTATATTTTGGAATGTTTTCAGGTACTTTTATTGGAAGCTGGTATTGAAGAGCCAAAAGTAGCCGATGTGCCTGCTTTTGCTCCTATATTACAAGGAAGCAACATTGACTGGATGTACCGCACCCAGCCAGAAAAGAAATCTTGTCGATCGAGAATAAATGGAGGCTGCAATTGGGCTCGCGGAAAAGTAAGCAATATTTATTTTCACTGGTTGTATTCTGTGTTTGTTGCTCACTACATTAATTGAAAATTTATTATCAGGTCATGGGTGGTTCGAGCACAATAAACTACATGATATATATCCGCGGCAATCCTCAGGATTATGACATGTGGGCTGAAATGGGAAATCCTGGTTGGAGTTACAGAGAAGTTCTCCATTACTTTAAGAAGTCAGAAGACAATGAAGATAAAGATGTAAGAAAACTTGAGTCAAAACTTAATTCAATCTAAAAATAGACTCAATACCAAAAATGTCTCTCACAATCCCAAAATGTTTTCAGATCGTCCACAAGAATCCTCATTATCATGGAACTGGAGGATACCAAACAGTTGAACGATTCCCTTATACAGATCCAAATTCATTGGTTCTACTCAATGCCTGGCAAGAAATTGGCTACGACAAAGTGGATGCCAACACAGAAGAACAAATTGGTGTCATGAAATTGCAAACTACATCAATTCACGGATTGCGTCAGAGTACAAACGGTGCATTCATCAGACCTATTAGGAAAAAAAGATCTAATCTATTTATTCAAACACAAGCTCACGTAACAAGGATACTTATTGATCCAAAATCAAAAAAAGCCATGGGTGTGGAATACATGGATACGGTCACTGGATTCACGAAGACAGTCATGGCTAGTAAAGAAGTGATACTTTCAGCTGGCGCCATAAACTCTCCGAAAGTTCTTAAACTTTCTGGAGTAGGACCAGTCGATGAACTTAAAGAGCATGGAATCAAGGTGATTTACGACTCTCCGGTTGGAAATAATCTTCAGGACCATGTAACTATGGAGGGACTGTTAATTGACTTGAATAATAAGACAATCAAAATGGCAGATCTTGAACAAATGAAGGATGATATTTACGAATTCCTACAGACACACAAGGGTCCTTTATCTTCAACAGCAACTGTCCAAATTGGTTCTTTTGCTCAGTCTAAATATGAATCAAGCTACAAGGCTCCTGACCTTCAGTACACCTTTGATGGGAACAATATTCATGACTTTTTATCCAATGACGAGGCTGCTCAGATTAAGACTCTGCCTTTGACTTATTACGATTCAATTAATATCAGACCGATTCTACTTTATCCGAGAAGCAGAGGATTCATCAAGCTAAATGATACAGATCCAGTTTGGGGACCACCTCTTATTTACCCCAGATATTTTACATCTATGCCAGACTTGAATATTATGATTGAAGGCATCAGAATTGGTCAACAGTTGTTTCACACACATGCTTTTAGGAAACATGGTTGGCGTATGGTTGATGTTCCATTACTACCTTGTAAACAGTACATTTTTGACAGTGATGAGTATTGGGCTTGTGTTTTGATGGAATATACTTCAACGATATATCATCCTACAAGTACATGTAAAATGGGACCGAAAGAAGACCCTGAAGCTGTTGTTGATCCGAGATTAAGAGTTTATGGAGTAGGCAAACTTCGAGTGGTTGATGCATCTATCATGCCAGTTATTATTCGAGGAAACACGAATGCACCAACTATTATGATTGCTGAAAAAGCTAGCGATATGATCAAGGAGGATTGGCATGCAAGCTGAAATATATGATTTTTAATAATCATCATATTAAAATTCGAAATTACAAAAGGCAGATTTTTCTGGTACCAGTTACAAATGTGTAAAAATAATTGTTAGTCGTTATCGTTTTAGGTTTTCATACTTCACTTATTCGATGAGTGTATCATGCATTTATGATAATTTTACATAAATTACTATTAATGTACAGCAGAATATCTTTTTAGTATTTTATGTTACAATTACTTAATTAAAGAAGCAAAAATTTTTAAAGGAATATAGTAAAATTAAATTTTATATCAACTCGAATTCGATGATGATATCTTAGAATTTTAGGTTTAACTTTAAACTAAACGCGTTATTTTAAAACTATTTCTAATTCTTAGTAAAGTGAGTGAAAAAAAAAACTTTTACTGTCTTTTCATTAATTCTATTTTTGTTTACTAAATCACATACTGAAACAGAAAACGTATATGCTGCCTAATCATACATTTGATCAATAATAACAAATGATAAAAATTCTGTCCAATCAAATATCGATACAGAAGTTAAGTAAATAGTTAATGAAGAGCATTCTTGAAATGTCTCAAGTCAAATAATCTATAGATATACATGGCGAATTAAAAAGTTTTCCTTTTAAAAATACATTTTAACAAATGTAAAAATATTAAGTATTTCGCGGTGGTCAGGGCTACCCGGCACTATTTTTCAATAACTTATTTCAGACCTAATTTCAATCTCTTTTTTATCTTCTACAACTTGTTTATTCTTTATATTTCTATTTGCAGATTGTTGGAAGAAGCCCCGCCATTATACCAAACCTATTATATTAATATTTTTCTCACAATCAACTGCTATCAACCGAGTTATTGATAAAAAAAAAAAGCTTAAGTGGCCGGTAATGCCCGACTGTCTCCTAATCGTGCAGTAGTTTCATTCTGAGCAACAAGTTACGTTCAAAAGCTTTGAAATTGAAATTATAAAAAAAGTGAGTGAAATTAACGCTGGAATTTTTCAGCTCTCGTTAAAAATATTTTTTAAGTTTTAATTTTTTAATTATCTAGCATTTACTTTTATAATATTAAAAAAAAAAAACTTTATCGTATAAAACAAAACCGTAATGAAAAATTGTTTTAAAACATCAAATAGGTACTTTTATCACTGCTTCTTGATAAACCAGAATTCACAACAGAGAAAAAGAAGTATTGAAGCATCTTCTTTTTTTAAATACAGTATTTATCATCGCAGTTATAACTAATTACATGCAAGAAATAATAATTAATTAATTATATAATTACCAGCAGAAATTGAGTTTATAAGGTCATTTAATAAAACAAATTTATGTCTCTATACATATTAATAAATTTATCAATATCGCATTATATAGCTGTGATATGAAGAATTTACATAATGCGGGAAAGAATACTCATATAAGTTGAAGGATTTCAAAGTTTATTTCATTTTGATGCAGAAAAAACGTCAGAGTAAGCAAATCACAGTCTCGACTAAGCCAAAATTGACATTAATTATTTGAAATAGAGAAAAGGAAGTTTTAAAACTGCATTATTTTCATGAAAATATCAAAATTTCAAAAATGTACTCTTTACAAATTATTATCATTTTTTTGCTGAATATTTACTGCATTTACACATTAAGCTTCTCGCCTGAAGAAGAATTTCGCAAAGAGAGTGAAAAAATTTCGGTAAGGATATTTTTCGTATTATATGGGCGTGGTTTACGTAATTAAATATGTAAGCATAAAAATATCCATCAATTCCAGAATTACCCATCGACAAAATATGATTTTATCATTGTTGGCGCAGGCTCCGCAGGCTCTGTCCTTGCTAATCGATTAACAGAGATCGAAAACTGGAATGTAAGCGAAAATATGAAAATAAAAATTACTAATACCAAAATAAGACATCTTAAATTATTTACTCTACAGGTACTTTTATTGGAAGCTGGAAGTGAAGAACCTAAACTCGCCAGTGTTCCAGCTATTTCAACTAGTTTTTTCGGAAGTAAAATTGATTGGACCTATCGTACACAACCGGAAGAAAACGCATGCAGAAGAAACAGAGGATGTGACTGGCCTCGTGGAAAGGTAGAACATATCTGATTTTATGGCATATATTTAAAAGGAAAGGTCCATTCTACATTTTATAATAATTTTAGGTGATGGGAGGTTCTAGTACTCTAAACTGGATGATGTACGTCAGGGGCAATCGAGAGGATTACAATAAGTGGGCTGAACTCGGAAATCCTGGATGGAGTTATGAAGATGTATTATTCTATTTCAAAAAGTCAGAAGACAATAAAGAAGAAGATGTAAGTTTGATTTGGATTATAACTAGATCTTCAAGTTTTTAAATAAACACCAATCAAAGAAATTGATTCGATTTTTTGTAGATCGTGAAAGAAAATCTAGAATATCATCAAACAGGGGGATATCAGTCAGTGCAAAGGTCGCCATACACAGATGTGAATGCGAAGATTATATTAGAAGCCTGGCAAGAAATTGGATATAAAAAATTAGACATAAATGCCGAACAACAACTAGGTGCAATGATCGTACAAATGACGTCGGAGGAAGGTCAGCGACGAAGTACCAATACTGCTTTTATAAAACCAATTAGAAAGAAAAGATCTAATTTGTTTATTGAAACGGAAGCTTATGTAACGAAGATCGTAATTGATCCAAAAACAAAAAGAGCCACTGGCGTCGAGTATACTAATATGATAACTGGTTTAAATAAATCAGCTACTGCCGAGAAAGAAGTTATTGTATCAGCCGGTGTGATCGGATCACCAAAATTATTGATGCTTTCTGGAATTGGACCAAAAGAGGAGCTGAACAAGCGTGGTATCAATGTTATTGAAAATTTGTCAGTTGGACGTAATCTTCAAGATCACGCAGGTGTAGGTGGTTTGATTATCGCCATAAGTAACAAAACTATGATGAACAAGAACCCATTGGATTTTCCTTACTACCTAGTCACACATAAAGGTCCATTTTCTTCAATCGGTGTGTCAGAAATAACTAATTTTGTTCAAACTGAGCACGCAAAAGACCACAAAGCACCGGATATTCAGTACTCATATACAGGGCTAGAACCTAAAAAAATGAGAATTTCTAATAATTTAGCTTACTACAGTAACATTGATATCTCTCCACTTTTTTTAACACCTAGAAGTAGAGGTTTCCTTATTCTAAATGATACTCACCCTGTATGGGGACCACCGTTAATTTATCCTCAATATTTTACAGATGATTTTGATGTACAGACTACAATTAAGGGTTTCAGAATTGCTTTACAATTATTCAACACAAAATCATTTAAGGAGAATGGATTTAAGTTATTAGATTATCCTCTACCTCCTTGCAATACTTTTAAATTTAATAGTGATGAGTATTGGACATGTTTATTAAGGGAGTACACAAATACTAGTTATCACCCTGTTGGTACGTGTAAAATGGGACCGAAAAAAGATCCGGAAGCAGTTGTTAATTCTGAATTATTGGTGTATGGGATTAGTGGACTTAGGGTTGTAGATGCATCTATAATGCCCCTTATCACAAGAGGGAATACCAATGCACCAACTATTATGATTGCTGAGAAAGCTAGCGACATGATTAAACAAAAATGGTTATTATAATGTTAGGTCATTTTATAATTCATTAACCTGTAGATTGTTTATTACTGTGTGAGAGGCATTCTGTCATCATTCGCCAAAAGTGTATTAAAAAAATTGAATAAATAACTACTATGCTTGAGTACCTTCGAGAATGAATATGATACAAAAGCCCATGATTACAAATTACAATATCTTAAGATATCAAGACATCTGAAAGGTTTTCAAAAGATTTTAATGAATTTCAAAAAATTCAAAAGAGTTTCAAGATTTTTAAGTAATTTAGAAACATAAAAAATGTTTTTGGCTTCCTTAAAATCTGCTAATCTTTTGCTTAAAAACTCTTGAAATATTTCAAAATATATTGAAATTTTTTGAAATTTTAAAAAATGTTTTTAAATTCATTTTGTATTATCCCTAAAATTATACACACACTTCGAAATTTTCAGTTTGTAGAAACAGCTTTTACAACACATTTTAAACTTTACATACATGTGTGTGTACGAACAGGAAAGAACCTTATCTTATCTTATAAAAGTAGTCAGTTGTGTCCCTATATTTGCGTGTAAAAAAATCTTGCAGATAAAATCGTTTTTTTTTTACTTTGTAGAGGAAAGTATATTCTTTCCGGGAGATTATATGTATATAAAGTATATAAGAAACTAAGATTTCAGCTATAATGCAAGAAATTTTGCACATTATATTGTTAAAGATTTTAACATCATTTGATCTAACGTTTCTTTAACTAGAACATCACAGCGCGCTTTGCGCGCCTATAATTGCTTCATGTTTGCCTATTCATGTGCATAAACGACAACATACTTGTGACGATCCCACGTGACCATCTCTCAACCAATCAGATCACGAATAAACTGCGGACACTGGACAGGTCATCTATTTTTTAAGAAAGGATAGTCAGTTATGGCTTGGGTTCCTCCTAATTTAAATGAACTGTGTTCAACTGGTTCGGCTGTTTCTACTTGCCAGACATCGACAATTTTATTCTTGCAGCTTGTTTTTAGTACATTTAACTCCAAAAAAGTCAATAATAATCCTAAGACTAAATTACTTGAGGAGTACGATTTTATTATTGTCGGAGGTGGAACTGCTGGGTGTATACTCGCTAATCGACTGACAGAAATTAAAGAATGGAATGTAAGTAAAAACTATTCTGACAATTGAATTGGAATGTTATTGGTACCAGTCATAAAAATTTGAAAAAATAACAAGTTTTTATTTCAGATTCTTCTCCTAGAGGCAGGCATAGATGAACCGAACATTACTAGTGTGCCATCTCTTATGCCCATATTGAAAAAAACTAATATTAATTGGAATTTCAAAACACAACCAGAAACTACAGCGTGTTTAGAAAATAATGGATGCCGTTGGCCAAGTGGAAAAGTAAATAATTCTTATAATTTGAATTTTTAATATAAAATTTAACTAATTGTAAATATTTATAGCTAATGGGTGGCTCTAGTTCAATAAATGGCATGTTGTACGTAAGAGGAAACAGTGAGGATTATGACAATTGGGAAGACTTGGGTAATGAAGATTGGGGCTACGATGATGTTTTACATTATTTCATAAAATCTGAAAACAACCTAGATGAAGATGTAAGTTATATAATAAAAATCAATGTAGTAATAGATATAGTATACTTGTAATTTTTATAGATTGTGGATGATAATCCCGATTATCATGGAACAGAGGGATACCAATCAGTACAACAGTTTCCTTATTCAGATAAGAATGTAAAAATTATTCTTGATGCTTTAGAGGAAGCAGATTTTGACATAACAGACATCAATGCAGAAGATCAACTGGGTGCAATGATTTTACAAACGACGTCGAAAAATGGACAACGCCAAAGTACAAATACGGCATTCATTAAACCAATAAGGAACAGAAGATCCAATTTGTTTATAGAAACTGAGGCCTATGTAACGAAAATTATCATTGATCCAAAAACAAAGAAGACCACAGGTGTAGAATACACATCTACAAGGGGAAATCTGAAGAAAGTAGTAAAAGCTAAAAAGGAAGTAATTGTTTCAGCTGGTACTATCAAGTCACCGCAGTTGCTGATGATTTCCGGTATAGGTCCAGCTGAAGACCTTCAGAAATATAATATCACTTTAATCGAAAATTTACAAGTGGGATCCACCTTCTACGATCACGTGACATTTTCTGGAGTGCATATTTTACTTGGTAATGAAACTATCACAGAAACAACTTATGAAAAGAAAAAAGCAGATTTAAATCAGTACTTGAAAAATCATCAAGGTCCGTTGGCAGCGGAAGGAATAGCAACAGTCGTCGCTTTTGCACAATCAGAAAATGAAGAAAGTGAATATGCACCAGATCTCCAGCTTTGTTTCGTTGGATATAATCTTTCAAATAAACATGTCAACCTGGTTCTTTCATATTATGATGCTATAGCGTTTCATCCTCTTTTGCTATCCCCTCAAAGCAAGGGATATATAAAACTTAATGATACTGATCCTATTTGGGGTACACCTTTAATTTATCCTGGATATTTAAAAGATGATCTCGATGTTGATCGTATGTTAGAAGGCATAAGAATGGGTCTTAAATTGCTTGATACTGACTCTTTTCAGGAAAACAACTATAAATTGTATGATGTTGCTCAAGAACCTTGCAATAATTTGGAGTTTGATAGCGATGAATATTGGATTTGTATGCTAAGAGCGACAACAAAAGTTGGTTCTCATGGCGTAGGAACTTGCAAGATGGGACCCGAAGATGACTCTGAAGCAGTTGTGGACTCAAGTTTAAAAGTTTATGGAATTAAAGGGCTTCGAGTAGTAGATGCGTCAATAATGCCTACTATTCCTCGTGGAAATACACAGGCACCTACCATGATGATTGCTGAGAAAGCTAGTGACATGATTAAGGACGATTGGCTGGATTAAATAATATATCCTACTTTCATTGTGCGTCGTAATATTCTAAATAGATTTTAAATTTTCCGCTTCTATATTCGTGTTATGAAGCAATGTACTGTATTATCAATGAAATATGAAGTAAATTATTGTATATTCAGGTCAGCATAAATAAGATAAAAATCGCGAATCTTCTTGCATTTTAGTTTGTGCATCAAATAAAAGATAAGATTTATTTTTCTGTGTTAAGTACGAGAATTTATTTCACTACAAGTTAGTTGCATTTAAAAAAATTCATGTTTCCCACGTTGTAGTATCTACGTTCCGATTTTCCTGTTTCAAGAGTCTATCTTATTTAACAAATAAAACTATTAAACCATGCCTTGGGTTCCGTCCAAATTATCGGAATTATGTGCAACTGGTAGTAATGCTTCAATTTGCGAGCCGTCCACATTTATGTTTTTGAAGTTAATCTATCACATATTTGCTTCATCAAAGCGTAGAACAAAATCGAAAAAAACTGCATCTAATGAGTACGATTTTATTATCGTGGGTGCTGGATCAGCTGGATGTGTACTTGCCAATCGACTAACAGAAATAAAGGAATGGAAAGTACGTAAGGACTTTTTTTTGAATAACTGGTAATAAATAACTTAGAATAAAAGGAAAAACATAAAAAAAAATTATTTCAAAAACTATTTTTGAAGGTTCTTTTATTGGAAGCAGGCGTTGAAGAGCCAACAGTAACTAGTGTGCCTG
This sequence comes from Synergus gifuensis, assembly GCA_904066015.1. Lineage (NCBI taxonomy): Eukaryota > Metazoa > Arthropoda > Insecta > Hymenoptera > Cynipidae > Synergus > Synergus gifuensis. Next base: position 6,523,425 of record CAJFCO010000030.1, read on the forward strand.
CATTCGCAAATATACTTCAAAGCACCAACATTGATTGGAATTTTCAAGCTCAAGCAGAAAATAGCTCGTGTCTGTTAACCAAAGGTTGCACATGGGCGTATGGAAAGGTAAAAGATTATCGCACTTTAAAATCAACTTACAATCTTGTGAAATCTTACAAGTTCTTAAACAATTTTGAAATTCACTTGAAATCTCTTAAAATCCCAGATAACGCCGGGTGAATTTCAGCTAGTTTATGAATAACTTTTAAAATTATTACAGGTAATGGGAGGTTCGAGTGCGATAAGCGGAATGCTTTACGTAAGAGGCAATAGAAAAGATTATGATACATGGGCTGAATTAGGAAATACTGGCTGGAGTTATAAGGATGTACTACCCTATTTTAAAAAATCCGAGGACAACAGGGACAAAAAGGTGAATTTGTAAACCAAATTCTAATTAATTTTTGTTAATTCGGAATCTTTAAACACTAATTTTAATTTAAACAGATTCTTCAGGATAACCCTGACTATCATAATAAAGGAGGATATCAAACCGTAGAAAAAATTCTATATCAGGACGTGAATATAAAAAACTTAATGGAAGCTTCGAGGGAAATTGGATTTAAAACCGTAGACGTGAATGCAGAACAGCAATTAGGAGGAATGATTTTACAAGCAAATATGTTTAATGGGGAACGCCAAAGTACCAATTCTGCGTTCATCAAACCAATTAGGAACAAAAGACGCAATTTATATATTGAAACAGAAGCTTTTGTCACAAAAGTATTAATTGATCCAAAAACGAAAAAAGCATATGGCGTCGAATACACATCTACTTACGAAAAGGTAAACAAAGTGGCAATGGCCAAAAAAGAAGTTATTGTTTCAGCTGGAGCTATAAAATCACCTCAGATATTAATGGTTTCCGGAATAGGGTCATCAGAAGAACTTGAGAAATATGGCATTACATTAATTCACAACTCATCAGTGGGATCTAATCTTCATGATCACGTGACTTTCACTGGAATATACATTCTTTTGGATAACCAAACCACGACAGAAAAAACATATAAACGAAAAAAGGCAGATTTAATCACATATTTAGGAACACGTAAGGGTCCACTGTCATCAATAGGTCCTCAAATAATATCAATTTTCGGCAAAACGATGTATGAAGAAAGTGCAGATGCGCCTGATGTTCAATTGTCCTTCATAGGAACAAAGTCTGCAGACTTAGACTTAAGTTCAATTATGACATACTATGATTCTATTCTCTTTTATCCTATTTTGCTTACGCCTAAAAGTAGGGGATCTATTAAACTAAATGATACGGATCCTATTCGGGGATCACCTTTAATTTATCCTGGATACTTTAAAGATGATTCGGATTTAAATCGCATGATAGAAAGTATTAGAATATCTCTTAAGTTTTTCAACACCACATCTTTTCAGAAAAATAATTATAAATTGTATGATATACCTCAATTTCCTTGTAAAAACTTGGAGTTTAATACTGATGATTATTGGAAATGTTTATTAAAAGCAAAAACAGTGCCAGGTTCTCATGCAGTTGGAACCTGCAAGATGGGACCTGAAAATGATTCAGAAGCTGTTGTGGATTCTAGATTACGCGTTTATGGAGTAAAGTCGCTTAGAGTAATTGATGCATCAATAATTCCTATTATTGTTCGAGGTAATACAAATGCCCCGATAATTATGATTGCTGAAAAAGGTAGCGATATGATTAAAGAAGACTGGAAAGACCGTTAACATTTATTAATTTATCCTAGATAATTTTGTCATCTGATTTATTTGATTCCGATCAAATTATTCAAAATTCAGTATATGTATAGTATAATAAAAAGTAAAATTTATTTATGTATTACAAATAAAAAAGTTTGAATCCCAGTTTGTGATATGTTCAAAACCGGACATACGTTTAAATAAAAATTTAATGGATTTATTCTTGATTGGATTGTATATGAAATCTACAGCTAGTTGATATAATAATATTACGTAACTAACAGATACGAATTCCGAGGACATTGCAAAAGATATAATACGCACAAGATAAGTTCGATGCGAATTAGTCGATTGATTTTCAAGCTAGAAGAGTGCACTGAGCAAAATACTGTTGTAACAAACGATAAAAGTTTTGAACGCCATATTGTCATTATTAATGCTTTTTTGTGACAAGTTTTTCAATACTCATATAAAAATTAGAAAAGTGTAGAATTAATTATGACTTGGATCCCATCACCTTCTCTGCTAGGGGCATGTTCTTCAAATGTAACGATTCCAACGTGTCAAGCAGGATTTTGTGCATTTTTAACACTTGTAACAAGTTTATACGGCTCTAATGGAATTAATTCGAGTGCAGATACTGACTTTGCACCTAAGGAATTTGACTTCATAATAATTGGAGGTGGAACTGCTGGAAGTGTCGTTGCTAATCGATTGACAGAAATTGAGAAATGGAATGTATGAATTGTATAATACAATTAATTATTTCAATTATTGTGCTCTCTCACTCAATTTGTTAAATCTTACTAATTAGTAGTATATAGTAGTTTCTTACTAATTCAAATTTTTGTAGGTCCTTTTATTGGAAGCTGGACCAGAAGAACCAAATATTACAGAAGTGCCTTCCCTTGCACCTTTTACATTGGAAAGTAATCTTAACGGCAGGTATCTTACAGAACCAGATGGAACTTCATGTAAATCGACAGGAGGACGCTGCAATTATTATCTTGGCAAGGTTCTTTATTGAATATATTATCCGCATAATTTTTAAGAAATCAGTCATTTTATAAATGATTTTTACAAATATTTATATAGGTCATGGGAGGTTCGAGTTCGGTAAACAGTATGAAATACGTACGAGGTAATGGTGAAGATTACGATAACTGGGCAAAATTAGGAAACCCTAATTGGCACTTTGAAGAAGCTCTTTTTTACTTCAAGAAATCGGAAAACTATAAAAAAAAACTGGTGAAATTTCCAATATTGGAACATAAAATTCCAAAGATTGGCATTGTCTAATTTTTATTTTTCACAGATAACAGACCATGATTTACAATATCATGGAATTGGAGGATATCAAACGGTTGAACAATTTCCAAATGAAGATCCAAACGTCGACATTTTGATGAATGCATGGAACGAAATTGGATACAAAAGGGTCGATATTAATAAAGGGGGTGAAGTAGGTGTGACCAAAACGCCCAACACTGCTAAAGATGGACGACGTCAAAGCGCAAATAGTGCATTTATCGAACCAATTAGAGGAAAGAGAACCAACCTTGTAATTCAAACGAATGCTCGTGTAACAAAAATACTTATTGATGCGAATACGAAAAAGGTCACTGGTGTAGAATATACATCTCGCAATGGTATACTTAAAAAATAAATAAACTAATTAATCTAGTAAAAAGGAATAAATTTTTGACATTGGAATATTTTGTAGGTACTCGGATGATAACATGTAAAAAAGAAGTCATTGTGTCAGCAGGCACTCTCAATTCTCCAAAGATTTTAATGCTCTCTGGAATAGGACCAGCAAAAGAACTTGATAAACATAAATTAAAAGTAATTAAGGATTTGCCAGTTGGCTCCAACCTTTTGGATCATGTATCAGCAGTTGCGTATTATGTTTCTCTATCTAATAATACATCTACAGAAAAAGATTTTGAACAAAAGAAATTGGATATGAACCAATACCAGAAGTCACATACAGGACCACTATCCGCCAATGGAATTGGAACTATTAGTGCTTTTGGGAAGACAAAATACGAATCTACAAATGCCCCTGACTTACAATTCGTGTTTATTAGTACAAATAAACGCCAATTAATTGCGCCATCTGGTTCATGTAAAGCAACTGTTGGCGCTTTCGCGTATTACGATTCCGTGAGTGTAAAGGTAAACCTGCTTGATGTCAAGAGTAAAGGATATTTAAAATTGAATAATAAGGATCCAGTAGGGGGTGTCCCCCTCATTTATCCAATGTATCTTACAGATGAATTAGATAAAAATAAACTGATTGATGGTTTTCGAATTGCAATGAAGTTGTTGAATACGACAGCTTTTAAGAAAAATGGATACCAGATCCTCGATGTTCCGCTAGAAGCATGTAAAAAGTGGACATTTAATACTACTGATTACTGGAAGTGTATAGCAACAGAATACTCTGGAACAACTTATCATTATGCGGGAACTTGTAAAATGGGGCCTAAAAATGACAGTGAAGCTGTTGTTGATCCGAGATTGAAAGTTTATGGAATTCAGGGACTTCGAGTTGTAGATGCATCAATTATGCCTGTTCTTATTCGAGGAAATACAAATGCTCCCACAATGATGATAGCTGAAAAAGCTAGTGATATGATTAAAGAAGATTGGTTACCATTTGGTACAGAAGAGGCGTAAAATTATGCTCGACAATTAATTCTTGAATTTAGAATATAATATATAAAATCGAAACTAATAAATATAGTTTTTAGATTAAAATACTGTGCATTGCTTTTCTTATTTCCTTTAAAGACATTTTTTAATGTTTCTAAATATTTTTAGATATTTCTTAATCTGTTTAAATGACAAAGTCAGCTTCCACTCTATACTCTTTGGTATAATCACGAAGTTTTTGGTATGAAGCAGAAATATAGTCTCGTGTAACTCAAACCTTTTTCCCTACTCAACCCTGGTATCTGAAGTATGAACAAAGCTTTAGCCTCTCCAGTCATGTTAGGATTCCCCTGCTTCTATATAACGATTTTTTTCATTATATATAAAGCACAGGTTTCGCTGATGGGTAGCTAATTCATCAGAAACCTTTTCATAAGAACGTGAGTGTTGAAGCTATTTCCCAAGCAAGTAAGTGAGCTGAAAAGATTGTCTAAAAAATAGTGAAAATTCTGTGATAGTATATTTTTCTATTTAAATTGTACACTGAAAGAAATATGTTATCAGTTTTTATTAAACTTTGTTACA
>CAJFCO010000030.1:6528791-6591561 GCA_904066015.1 Synergus gifuensis
TGTAACAAAGTTTAATAAAAACTGATAACATATTTCTTTCAGTGTACTGAAAATTATTGAAAAATTGACGACAATTTTTGTGGATTTCTAAATATGGACTTAAGGGCATGTAGTAATTACCATAAGAGCAAATTTAGTTTCCGCAACTTTACGTTCGCTATAATAAATATTTTTTTTAAAACTAGGCCATTTACCTCCGACTGTAAGAAACGGAAATAAATGGCCTAGTTTTAAAGAAAAATATAGTTTTAGCAAAAAAATATTTATTATTCAGAGCGTAAAGTTGTGGAAACTAAAATTCTCTTATGCTAAAGTATCACATGCCAACATACAGATATTTTTTAACATACATGATGATTGTTTGGTATCACATGTCAACATATCACATGTCACATACCACATGTACAACAATGGATTAGCGTTCACCATTTATATATGTATTACATACTTAATCATTTTAATTATATTGATTTAAGAAGCATTTCTAGTCCAACTTAAAAGTAACATATTCATACAATAAAGACTTTATTCTCTAATTCATTCTTTCAATTTCACGTCAATTAAATGCTATTAGCGGCCGCCCAAATGACGTAATGTCTATTCTCTGTTTCAAAAAATAGGGGATTCTATTTCCATCTCTCTTATATAAGTTTAATACAAAATGTATAAAATTATTGTATAGTTTAAAAGCGCATAAATGGAAAAATATTTTTAATCTTTAAGATAGTTTCATTAAAAATACTAAAGTACAGTTCTTGATAACAACACTGATTGTAAAGATGATGAAATTATTAAAAAATTGTTATTTTATCAAATCTATCATAATTTTTTCTAAGCTTTTTTTATTAAGCGCGGATCCACGGCGGTTTTTATCATTTCAAAAACGCCCTAAATTATACTCTTCCTCTTCCCTTTGAAAGGAGGAGGGAAAGGGTAAGGGAAACTATTAGATGGCCTTGATCAAATTGTCTTAAATCTCAATATTTTGGATTAAATGTTTAGAGAGCGAATTATTGATTTGATGCATTAATAATAAAATAGTTGTACTAAGTTATAAAAAATTATTAAAATTAAAAAATTCCTAATTTTCAGAAATAACCATGTGGATTTCATATGAAAAAACGTGTTCGAGAAATTCGACATTTTCCCTGTGTCAAACAGGATTATGTTCTTTTTTAGCTTTGATAACGAGCTTATATAATACAAATGAAGAGTATGCCAATCAAAAGGCATTAAAGAACGTTACTTACAAAGAATATGACTTTATTGTGGTTGGAGCTGGAACAGCTGGATGTGTACTTGCCAATCGACTAACAGAAATAAAAAAGTGGAATGTGCGTCTTTTTTTTTGGGGGGGTATACGTATTAAAAATATAATAATTTTTTTATTGACATTGTCATTTTTCTCTTTCAGGTTATTTTGCTAGAGGCCGGCGGTGAAGAACCCAAAATAACCGAAATTCCTGCACTTTCATCTTTGTTATGGGGAAGTAATCTTGATTGGCTATATACATCTCAGCCGGAACAAAGAGCATGTGGCTCAAGAGATGGAAGATGTCAATTATCTCTCGGAAAAGTTTGTATCGATTTATAAATTCAATTAATTTCAAAATATTTTTAACTATGTCAAGAGATTTTTTAAAATCTCTTAAATCCCTTTAATTAAATCTTCTGAATTCATGAAATATTTCGAAATATACTGAAATCTTTTGAATTTTTTTGGAATCGTTTTGAATTAATTTTGTGTTCTTATAATAATACACTACACTTAGAGACTTCCAGTTAAAAAAAGATGATCTAGATAAAGCTGTAAATGGATGAATGATCTAAATATTTTGCAGGTAATGGGTGGTTCAAGTGCCATAAATATGATGAAGTACGTTAGAGGAAATCGTGCAGATTACGATGAATGGTCCTCACTAGGAAACACTGGGTGGAGCTATAATGAAGTGTTGAAATACTTCAAAAAATCAGAGAATAATACAGATCAGGTATAAAATTGGAAAATATAGTCTCCACAAGTAATAATCTAACAATGTGCATGAATATTAAAAAGAATTTCATTCCTACAGATAAGAAATTCTGCTTACCATGGAATTGGTGGATATCAAACAGTACAAAATTTCACCAATGTAGATGACAATATCAACGTTCTTCTAGAAGCACTTGTGGAAATGGGCCACAAAAATGTTGATATTAATTCGGAAAACCAACTAGGAGCTGCAAAACTCCAAACAACGACCAAATTTGGCGAACGCCAAAGTACTAATACTGGATTCATAAAACCAATTAGATCTCAAAGATCTAACTTAATTATTAGAACCAATGCTCAAGTAAAAAAAATTCTAATTAACAAGGAATCGAAAAAAGCTATTGGAGTGATTTACACTAGTCTTAATGGAATCACAAAAACTATTTTAGCAAAAAAGGAGGTAATCCTTTCAGCTGGGGTTTTTAATTCACCGAAGATTCTGATGCTTTCCGGAATTGGACCAAAAAATGAGCTTGAAAAACATAACATCGAAGTTTTACATGATTCAAGTGTGGGAAAGAATTTTCAGGATCATTTTAGGTTTAATGCTTTGTACTTCTCTTTATCCGAGAACATTTCAACTGAAAAAGAGTTTGAGAAGAAAAATGCTGACTTAGAATTATATTACAACACACATCAAGGGCCACTGACATCGATTGGCCCTAATGTAGTTTGTGCTTTCGCACAAACCAAATACGAAAATAGAGAAGGAATACCAGACGTGAAGTTGGTATTTTCTGGTACAGTAACTGGACATCTATATAACCAATCTGGGACTTGCGAATCTAGTTTATTGGCACAGACATACTATGACGCAGTAAGTCTTAATATCGAACTTCAAAGACCAGAAAGTCGGGGATTTTTGAAATTGAATGAAACAGATCCAGTATGGGGTGCACCCGAAATATATCTTAATTATTTGAATAATAAAAAAGACCAAGATGTTGTGATGGAGGGTATTAAAATGGCTAGCCGCATAATTGATACGAAAACGTTCCAGAAAAATGGATTTCGGTTGATTCAACGACAAGGGTGTGAAGAATGGGAATTTCGAAGTGAAGAGTATTGGAACTGTATGATAAAAAAATACGGAGATGCAGGATATCATTTTGTAGGAACCTGTAAAATGGGACCTAAAAATGACAGTGAAGCAGTTGTGGATCCGAGATTAAGAGTGTATGGAATAGATAAGCTTAGGGTTGTTGATGCATCTATCATGCCAGTTATTGTTCGAGGAAACACGAATGCACCAACGATTATGATTGCTGAGAAAGCTAGTGACATGATTAAGGAAGATTGGTTAAATAATGAAAATGCATAGATTGTTGTACGAATGTACACTTTTTTTATATTTAAATTTTTGGTTTTCACACTTACACAAAGTGAAATATTACTACATATATATTACTCATAACTAATCGATTATCGTAAATCTGCTTTTTTACTGAATCACTAAATTCCTTTTATGTCTATCACAAGTAATAGATTAAGGCGTATTCAAATTTAAAACCTATTATATAAGGAAATTAGAAAGTATTATTTCGACGAAAATTCTAAAAAGAATTAAATACTTTTTGATTTAAATAAAAACAAATATAGAAGATTAAATTGAACACGCTTTTACTGTATCCCACGTGTATTAAAAATAAAGTAAATATTAACTGTAAAAAAAAAATTACAAGTAGTATTAATTTTTTTCTTGCTAAACCATACTTCAATTTTATACCTTTTAATTCATAAATAAATTGAAGCTACTGAAAATAGGATATATCTTTCAATAAGAGATGATTTAAAATTTTACAAAAAAAAAATATTATCAAAAAACACTAAAATTTTTTCTAGAACTATTGCTTGATCATTATCAAAATGAAGCGCCTTCTTTATGGCAACCAGTTATATTTAAGTGTATTCTGTGCGATCAAATGCCTACTGCTTTAGAAAAAGAAATTATCCATAAAATTGAACATTCTTCATTACCTAAGTTAAATTTTTCGGAGTTTTGCAAGCGATTATTTTTTGAATCCATATATGATAAATTCAAATTTGTCATTTATATGTATTATGCTTTCTTCATTGATATATTGTATATCAGAGTAATATTTCTATATATGCAAATTTTATTATAGAAAAAAATATGTGTCAAGCTACTAAAATCGGAAGTCATTATGCTTGTAATTTGCGATTGCAATATGTAAATTGATATTAATCGAGCACAGTGTGCCACCCCGAAGTAATCAACAGGTAATGTCAACATAGTTTGCATTAATGAAGAGTGTAGTGACTATTCTTTTTTGCGAAACCGTTTTGCTTTTAATAATTGAATCCAGGCTTTGCAAAACTTGATAATTAAAAAAAATATAAGAAAATGATGTTAAGATTACATTAGCTGATTAAGAAATAGAACACTGTGAATAAATAAATCAAAATCAATTCATATTTTGTAATTGATCATTCAAGATAACATTTAATCACAATCTTAATGTATAATCCAAAAAACTGAAAATTTAATTAAGTGTAACATTGTAAGATAAAAAGTAAAGACAAATATATGTTCAAGGAAAAAACCACTTGAGCAATATTCACCTGACTTCAGATGTCAAGTTATAAATTTACTTGCTCCTTTTAAATGTCATTATGTTCGACTTATGAGTAATTACTAGTATATACGTCGTTGCAAAAGTAGGCACCTCAATTACAAGAGTTCGAATAAAGCCAAATTGCAACAAAAGGTCGCGTATCAGTACAAAGTACTCGTCTTGGTCTCATTTTTTATTTCATAATTGAAATATGATATTCAGAGAATCCTTTTTAGTTACTCAAAAAATATATTTAATCACCTATAAGAAATCTCATTAAAAAGCGGTCGGAAAATGATAATTTTAGTGCATACGTAACGATTGTAACACCCCTTTACGACCCGGTGAACATACAGGTATGACAGAGGTTTTTTTTTTAACTTTTAGAGAGGTGGTAGTAACGCATGGTTTATACGTTCAACGTAAAGTTCTCAGACTCAGTCTTTCGCTTTCTCCGACTCCAGGAGTTACTTATTCACTTTAGTGTTGTGTCAAAGGATAGTTTTTCAAATCCTGAACCAACGAAAGGCAAGTTTATTTATTTAAGTGAAAAAATCAATAATTTATTAAATAAATACCAAATTATGTGTAATCGCACCAATTCTTAAAACTATATTGTGAAAATCATAAATATTTTATGGTTAAATGTTTTACATTAAAAATATATTTAAATTGCTTTTTTTCAGTCGTCCATCTTAGAGATTGATATCTTTATTAAGAATTCGTCAAGATAAGCCGATAATTATAATATTTTCATTCATGATTTTTAAAAGTACTTGAATCGTGAAGCTTTACTTTCATGAATGAGTCTTAACGCGTCCACGTGATTTTGGTCAGTTTAACTGAATAATTTTTTTTACCATTAAACATGAAAATGTTTTCGATATTTTTACTATACAAGATTCTACAGAGATCACAAAATTGAAATAAATCAATATTAAACAATTGTAAGGGTTTCTGGAAATAGCAATAACCATTCAAATAAAATTTTGCATATAGCACGATAACTTTCAAAAGAATTATCGGATTGCATTATACTTTTGTTGGTAACCAATTTTTGAAAATTAAAAAATGCAATTTTCTGGCCAAAATATGCGAGATACGAGAAAATGTTAAGGAACAGAATTTTTGATCTTAGAAAGATTTTTTTTACAGGATAAGTAGCTTTCGTTTTAATCGTTTTAATCGCGATTGAATAATAATTTAATCGCGAACTCTAGGCGCGCTTAAACTTGCGAGCGAAGCGCGCAATGAGAATGTTCCCAGATTTTTTTAAGTGAACTGATTTTGGAGATAACTTTTTTAACCTAAGTAATCTTAACCATCTTTACTTTCTCGCATGTAATATTACGAAAGAGAAATTAGACCTAATTGAACCTGGATAAAATTCTACTGTATGTATCTTCTAAAATGACAAGAACCATTATAGCCTCACAGGTCATGCAGAATCTAGATAACCCGGAGATTATTAGAAATAAAAGTTTCTTCGTCCTATTGCTTAAAAGACTGACATTTCGTATGCTCCATGCGACGAAGAACGCACTTTGCACATAATTGCACCGGGTGCTTTCACATTAGACCGAATACCGTTTCCTGTTCCTCACCGGTGGACAATGAAACACTGCATCATGTTTAAAAAAATGGATTAATAATTGCGTGAAAGAAAGATAGAAATATTTTCCGACAATATTTAAAATATTACTTTACAGTGAGAATTAATTGTAAATTATAATCAAACAAAATAAAATGAATTTTAAGGACACAGTTGATTGAATGCTGATTTAATACACATGTGTATTAAATAAATTAAAAAATTTATTTTAACACTTTTATTTTAAAATTCCTATACTTTTGGTATATTAGTGTGTATTAAACTTTAGACCAATTTTAACAGTGTGTTGTTTTCTAAGAATGTGTTAATTTCTTTTGTAATACGTGTACTTTCTCTGGTTAAATAAAAGATGTGTTAATTAGAAACAATGACCAAACGTCCAAAATATTTTGATGGAGAATTTAATGATATCTAAACACTTCTCACATATTTTTCATTGCTTTATAAAATGGTCTGTTTTTCACGCTATAAAAAATGAAGAAAGTGATAATTTGGTGATTTGGTGCTATCACTCTCGATTGTAAAAGAAAGAAATGTGCTTAACGAACATGCGTGATTCCTATAGTCTTTAATTTAATGTGGGGTTAAGTAAGGAAGTAATAATAAAGATATTTTTTATATTTCTGTAATGAAATACTATAAACTAATGAAATTTTCTACTAAAAATTTTTATCGAGAATTGAAAATTTATTATAATGATACTTAATATTAAAAAAATGAATGTAAAAAGTAGTATTAGAAAACTTAATCAATGATGAATGTCTTTTTCATTAATTCCCTTACAAAATACAGTTAAAATAAAATGTAGTAATTCAAGAAACAGTCCTGTTCTGTTCTTTAAACTTTTTTTTTGTTTCACGTAAACTTAACCTTCTGGGCGTCACGTAGTCTACATATTTTTTACGGAATAATTTACATGAGATTATATCACCAGGGAAAATAGTTTCGAAATTTTTTAAAACAAGTTAACAAGAGTCTTTTTATACCGCCTATTAAGAAAGTCACCCACCGAGTTCGATATTTTAAATAAGATAGGTCAATATTAGATCGATGAAACGACTTTAAAGTGATCAAATATATGATTTATCTTGCTAACTAGACAAGTGTTAATATTTGCACAATATGGAAGTAAAGACTGTGGAATTTGTAATAGAGTTGAGTAATTGAAAGTCAGTGGAAATGAAATAACTATTTCGGCTTGGACATCCCACAATATGACTGGTTCCTTCTTTCCTACTTTTTCCTTTAGTCTAAGATCTATATTATGAGTATTAACCCTCGAGCAATTTGCGTATGCTAAATTTTAAATTACTTAATATGATTACATAAAATACCTTGATCTTAAAATGATTCATTGCATATTTTGAGAGAAAATTAAATGTTTCATTTGATTAATACTACTCAACCTTGGGAATGGCAAATGTAACAGCACAAGATTAAAAAAATCAGAATTTTAAATTAATAATATGCTAGTTGACTAAATAATATGCTAGTTGCTAAAATCTTTAATTTTAAAAGAAGGTTTCAAGACTTTCGACTGCAACTTGTGACAGTTAAAAAACTAATTGTTTATAGAATCCAAGTAGGTAGTCAACCTGACCGTTGTTGACCTAGTCCGACACGCAATACGATTAACATTAGTACAAAATGAGTAGCAACAACACAATCGTTGAATGACATTATTACAGCATAAATTTTGCATCATAGTCGGTCCCGTTTCAACATAAAAATTTCTCTGTGTGGTTGCAGGTTCCAGCACAATCAGAAAAGGAAATATTATGGAGGATTTCTTAAACCAACTGCCTATTTTCTCTTAGGAGCACCTGCAAGCTCTGGAAATGACTTCGATTCCAAAATTTTTCTTTCGGAATCAAATTAAAAGCTTTCATTGTAAGTAAAGAAGACCAATTTTTTAAATCGTTTATCACCTGCAATCTACTATACATAATCAATAATTTCTCACAGATTCAATTTCTGGAAGTTCATCCCTAATAAAGGTTCAATGAAAGAAAGGGAGAAAATATTAAAGAAAGGTGGAAAGAAATGGCGATCTTGACGGTAATTGCAGGTGCAGTAAAAGCGGCCACATTGCTGCTCGGAGTAGGAAAACTTACAATTATACCAATTTTAATTGCTTCCTTGGCATATTTTAATTACGATTTGATGGATCCCGAAAATCATCCTCGAGTGACGAGAACTCTTCGTAAAGAATATGACTTTATTGTCGTGGGAGGAGGATCAGCTGGAAGTGTTGTTGTGAATCGATTAACCGAGAACCCTAATTGGAATGTACTTTTGCTGGAAGCAGGTGGACATGAAACAGAAATAACAGACGTACCAATTTTATCCCTCTATCTCCACAAGAGCAAAGTAGATTGGAAATACCGGACACAACCTCAAGACACGGCATGCCAGGCGATGGTTGATCGCCGTTGCTGCTGGACGAGGGGAAAGGTAAGTGATCGATCACTACTCAGTTGCTCAACAATCAATAAGATTTCGTGAATTAAAAATTGTAATATAATACGGAAAAGCATACATGAAGAAATGTATGACATTAAAGTTTGAAAATTTCCAAGATCTTAACTTTGATATTAGATCTGAATGTAATATAATATAGAAAATATAGGTGTTGCATTAGTGACCTTTACAAAATAGACATCTGGACTTATAAGAGAGATCTCATTGAATTTTAAACGGGATTTGAATTAGAATATAAGATAAGTTTTTCTTTACGAAACTGTGACATTTTTTATTGGCCTGTGACATTGCCCATTTCCTTAAATGTCAATCTTAATTACATAACTTCAATTTGGAAGTTGTAAAACTATAAATATTTAGGCAGAAATTATATTCACATTTTCCTTGGTACTTTAGCAAATCATGATCATTGATCATAAAACCTGTATTCCAATAGGTTCGCAGTTCATACTGCAAGGTCTTTTGTTAACTGCAGTTTCACTTGAAACTTTCGAGGAATGTTGGTCCATTTAAATTGAGGATTTCCCAATGTCTATGATAAACCAGTAATTTTGAATATCTGCTGAATAAATACTTTTTGTTTCTATAAAGGTTTAGCGTGTGAATTGCGAAGGTTCAAATACCTCAAGTTTCCACAGGTTAAAAGGTCTTCTTCATGCTAAGATAGATGAAGGCAGTTGATGTATATCTCACTAGCAATATTTGCTATTACTGAAACCGAGATAAAGTAATGTCTACTTTCACGCCTCTTGATATATTAGAACATCCGAAATTATTTAACCTAGGGTTAAATAGATTTGTAAATTATTATCCGTCATCAAAATAATGTACCATTATTATCACCTAAAAAATATTACGATGTGTTACATCATACTGGAATGTTGATATCAACCATCTAGAGACATTCATTTCAATAAGAGCTTTCTCTGAATTTTTTGAAGAACCAGACAACGTTCTCTCAAGTTTGGAACCTTATTTTTGTACGAGCACCGGAAATCATTAAATTCGCCAATGAAATTTTATTGCAATTGAGAAAGTAAAAACTTATTCAGGATAGAATGTACATGTCTTTCAAAAATAAAAGTTATTTATGAAAGTTGTAATCATTTAATTGTTATTATGAGATTCATTTTTATAAATGACCTTTGTGATATATGTAGTGTTATGAATATTTTAATTAGAAAACAAAATTAATACTGCTTCTAAAAAACCGAAACGTTTGAGGAAATAATGTTTGAGACATGAGCACACCTATCACAATAATCTCAATTACGTCATTCTCTTAAGATGTAATAATATAATAATAATGATCCTGGGAACATTTGTTATTTTCCTTTCCATTATTATAACTAATTTCTGAGAGGATATAAATAACATCTATATTAAGAAGAAAGTATTGTGTCATACATAAATCCCAAAATATTTATACACCTACCAGACAGATACGAAACATTATCATCAAACATTTCAGATACGGAACACGTAATTGGGTCGCGGAGAAAGTAATTCGGGGATACACCTATGTAATTCGTCCGGTTTCATTTTTCAGTGGAAAAAGAAAAAGTAAAGTATCTGGCCTTGAACGGACGCACTGAGTGCGTGAATTTGAATCTGCGGGGCTTTGGAAAAAATTTGAATATGCGTTGGTTGCTCTTCAAAAATCGTACACATTTTTGCTCAATCGAGTTTCAACCCACGATTCATTTAACTCACTGATGATAGCATTGCACTAGTCCGTGTAGAAAGTTCCACGTGTGGAGTGTATTGCCTGATGTGGCACTCATTATCGATTCGAACAGGTATTAAATCCTATCATAAAAAAGAGGATGCGACAATATGGAAAATAGATTCTTGCAATCTCGAAATCTGAAACCACATTTGGCTGGATTTATATTCGTCCCTTGTACTTTAAAACTGAGATCATCAGAGCTATCATTATTGAAGATTAAAGATATTTAAAAATATAAGCTTTTTAAAAATTATCATAAGCATAAAAATAAATATGACATTAGATATGCGTAAAATTTCAAATTTCAAGTTCAGTGTACACGTACACTTGACTGACATAAGAAACAGTATTATATAATAATTTTTTTTTAAATTGATCTATATCAGGTTCTTGGTGGTTCAAGCGTACTAAATACGATGTTGTATATACGAGGAAATCGTCGAGACTTTGACCAATGGAAAAGTTTTGGAAATCCTGGCTGGGGATATGAAGATGTGCTTCCTTATTTCAAAAAATCGGAAGATCAAAGAAACCCGTATTTGGCTCGAAACAAGAGATATCACGGCTCAGGTGAGTGGAAGTCCCATTTCTCATTTATTTTCACTTTTATTTTAATTGCTATTAATTTTGCCATGTCTTAAAGCGTCAAAAAATCTATAAGATCATCATTGACAATTAAACTATGATCTTTTTATCCACACATTAGAAATTCTAATGAAATATTTATTAGCACACTAATCTTCTGGAATATATTATTCTTTATATACATAAATATTTGAAAATAAACTTGTATCGTGAGACGATGATGTTTCACAGCGTGAATAAAACTCTAGAGATCAAAGGCTTTAAGCCGTGTAGCATTTTCGTCATGTAATCTCCTGGACTTGGATGACTTAATGTCATCGATTTTCATTAAGAACAAGAATATCACAAAGAAGAATTATTCCCTGATAGAAAGTTGTATTCATCAATCTATACACGTGTAATAAATTCCATCATCTAAAGTTAATGTGCTTAATTAGGAGATATTCAAGTGTGATTCCGATCATAGAATAATTAAACTATTTTTACACCAATCTTTTAGTTTCTTTTTCTCTCACAATCAGTTTCTTACGATTATAATTTTACTTTTGATCGAGTTTTGAAATCAGTACAGGACGTCATCGTAATATAATCGTTTTTTTTAATCCCATTCGTGAAGCAATCGTGGTATATTAGAGAAACTTCACATTCACCGCACTGGGTCAAATTGTTGACTCGAAAAATTGCAAGTCGATCGACCGACCGGTTTTTACTTGCCGATAGTGAACAGTTTTAAGGACTATACCAGCTAATTAGATTTTTTCTCATTTTATTTAAAATTTTGGGCTCTGCTTTGAAATATTCAAAATTATCAACAGTGAATTGATTTTATAAATAGCTAGAGGTGTCTACTTTAAAGCTGGAAGTATTAAAAGATGAATTCCAAATTGGACATATGTGCAGTTATAATGTAACAATTACAATGTAATAATTACAATGAGCATCTTCTCAATTTAAATTAAATCACTAACTTATTACTCATGAATACACTCAAGCATGCTATTAAAATGGATTAAACTAATTTCTGGTGAATTCGCGTAGACAGCCTACAACTTTCACATTCTGTTTTTGCAGGAGGTTACCTCACCGTGCAAGATGCTCCGTACAACACACCACTGGGTGTAGCGTTCCTGCAAGCAGGTGAAGAAATGGGCTACAACATTGTGGATGTGAATGGAGAACAACAGACCGGATTCTCCTTATACCAATACACCATGAGACGTGCAACCCGTTGCAGTACAGCAAAAGCATTTATTCGACCTATTCGACTTAGGCCAAATTTCCATCTCGCCCTTTGGACCCATGTTACTAAGGTTCTCATTGATCCGCGAACAAGAAAAGCTTATGGAGTCGAATTCATCAGGGATGGAAAACATCAGATAGTTTATGCGAGAAAAGAGGTCATATTGTCAGCTGGGGCTATCAACACTCCACAGTTGTTGATGCTGTCTGGAGTTGGACCCAGAGCTCATCTTCAGGAAATGGGCATTAATGTCATTCAGGTGAAAATTTCTATTAATATGTAGATGCCTTATTTCATGCTTTCTCAATCTGAATTAGTGCGAAGTTGTTGATTATAAATTAGTAAAAAGTTACTGATTCTGTTAAAAATCCAGGACAACCTTTAAAATACCTTATAGTTTATCCAATTAATAAGTAAAACTACTAAATAGATTAGTAAGTTGTTCTTATTAATTCTCTTTCGTAATAGGATGACTTACTATTTTATTTAGTAGAAAGTACTAAGGCTACTATTAGTGAAATTGTTACTAATTCAGATTGAGACAGAGTTTTTTGAAACTTTAAATCAACTCCTCTAAATATATATGTATATATCCTTAGGACGCGCCTGGAGTAGGCCAAAATGTGCAGGATCACATCGCAGTAGGTGGACTAGCATTCTTGATAGACTATCCAATCAGCATAGTCATGAACCGTTTGGTGAACGTGAACTCTGCTATTCGATATGCCGTCACTGAAGACGGACCCTTGACCTCCAGTGTTGGTCTCGAAGCAGTAGCCTTCATCTCCACCAAATACGCAAATCAAACCGATGATTGGCCAGATATAGAATTCATGTTAACATCTTCATCCACAAATTCCGATGGAGGAACACAAGTTAAAAATGCACACGGGCTTACTGACGAATTCTACAATGAAGTTTTCGGAAAGATCAACAACCGAGATGTTTTCGGAGTCTTCCCTATGATGCTGAGACCAAAATCAAGAGGGGTTATCAAGCTCAAATCTAAAAATCCTCTAGAATATCCACTACTGTACCACAATTATCTGACGCATCCAGATGACGTGAATGTTTTACGAGAAGGTGTAAAGGCTGCTTTAGCTTTCGGAGAAACTGCGACTATGAAGCAATTTGGTGCGAGGTTCCATAGTAAGCCTTTGCCAAATTGCAAACATCTACCAATGTTTACTGATGAGTATTGGAATTGTGCTATTCGGCAATACACGATGACGATTTACCACATGAGTTGCTCTGCTAAAATGGGACCAGCTTCGGATCCAATGGCGGTTGTGGATCCGGAACTTAGGGTTTATGGGGTTGATGGATTACGAGTGATAGATGCATCGATAATGCCAACTATTACGAATGGTAATATTAATGCGCCAGTGATTATGATCGGGGAAAAGGGATCAGACTTAATTAAACAGCAGTGGATGCAAAGGACTAAAAGAAGTATTTTTAGTAATGTGACTGCAAGTGTTGCTGGTTGAGAGTAGAACATTGTTAATGCAAGGGTAAATTGATACTGAACTACAAATCAAAGTGCCATTGCATGTGATCATATGTTACAATACATATAATAATTTCAGTAAATGACCTGAGTACGTTCTCATTTCCGTGAAATGAGAAAAGAACTTTCCTTACTAAGAAAAAGTAAGATTAATATTAAAATCAAACTCGTAAACAAGACCAGTTGCTCAATGACATGAACCAGTAAATATAAACCAGTGAATATTTGGTAATAATTTACATCTTTATTTTAAAAACTTTATTTCTATTTAGATATAAGATTCATTGTAAGAACGGAAATTTCTAGTTGCTCAAAAAGTAACTGTTTTATATGGAGAAAAATATAACCTGCTGGAACTAATTTTTCTAAATCTCTGCTTTACTCACTAGTACAAATAATAGCCTTTCTATCTTCGTCGTAATACTGGATGTTTCCAAATTAATTTTCAAATTAGGTTAAGAGGTAGCATTTCGATTGCATAGAGTTACGTTAATGGTTAAAACTAGATTTGTTTATAGCGGATATGTGGCAATTTTTCGTTATGTGAAATGTGTCTTAATTGATTGGGGTTAATTACTCGACATATAGAAAAATAGCTTTAATGATGCAACCATAATTTAGTTGTGATATTAGAAGATTCAATATCAAATGTTACAATATAATTATATGTACTTTTCAAGAAAAATCTGTTGAAAACTCAGGTATTGGAACACAATAATAATTTTTCATAACAGTAAGACTATTGCATAAACTGCAATTTTATATAAATTAGTTTGAAAATCTTATTTAAGTAGAATGTAAAGACACTAATAAGTTATTATTAGAAAATTGTGAAGTCTCAATTTAATTGATATTGACTGACGTGGTCTTAACTATTTCGTGTAAATATTACAGTTAAGGGCAGTCTATTACAGTGAATTACAGTGTAACTTATTAAAAATGATAAAAGCAGTGCAATATGCAAAATAATAAATCAATTTCATAGCTTAATTGTTAAAATTTTGCTATAGTCAAATTATGGTGGTTATTCATTTGTAGCTGTGAAGTTGATTGTAAATATATAGATAGAAATAAGTAGATATGAAAGGAGGTAGATATTTATTATTATTATTTGAATAATGTACCTGTTCGAAAATAATGTTTTCAAATAAATCCTTTAGATTATACTGTTTATACCAAATATTGAAAACGACCATTTTCTTTCAATAGCACTTTCGTTCCAGAAAATTATTATTCGAACTTCTAAAAGCTATAATAATATAATGCATATAATTGTAAATCTAAAACTGTCGAGCGTATAATGTCCAAGTACATCCTTTTTAAAACATTTAAATATGACATTGTACAGAAATTTCCATAAAGAGAAATTCAGACTTTCTTCTAAAGACTTTTTAAATCTTGACGTTCAGTTGGAACTTTATACAGTTACGTAGTTATCACATTGATTGGCAAAATATTTGCAAATGTTTACTCCGTAAAGATATAAACGTGATGATTATTTGTTATAGCAAATGAAAGTGAATTTCACTTGTCATTCGTTATGCAATCAACCAGACAAACCGTACGAAATCGCACACATGTGTGCGAAAGAGTCATCGTCGCATAAAATAGGCCTAATTTTAAATTATTTGTGCACTGACGTGCAAAAGAAAATAATAAAAACAGTTGTGTCACGATATTTTCACAGATTGAGTTCATAAGAATTTAGATATTATGAATTTGTAAACTAAGATGATTTTACGGATTAATTAAAATTAATTAAAAGTAAATTTTTTTCAGTTATCGCATATAATTTTGAGTAATTGTAAGAGTTTTCAATCTATCTGACTTCTACGTAAGATTCTCTAAGGCAAGTTAGTCTCATTATAGAAGCCTTAAAAAATAACTAGAACACGGATTTAGCTCTCCACTTCGATAATTCAGTACGTATTGTTTCAGTATAGAAGAACGTAAGACTGGTGAAACTTGACATTTTTAAATATTTTCAGTAGTAATTAAGAGTGCAATGTGAAATATAAAGATTAATTGCGTTACACATCAAATTTATAGAAGACTTATATTGATAAAAGGAAGATATCAGTGCCATAATTGGAATAGATAAATAAACCATTAAACGTGTTATTGAAACTTATATTTTTTAAATTAATATATCAAAATGAGTAAAGACGCACCCGGAGCGGATGGTGCAGCAAAAGCCGCTGATCCAGATAAGATTTATGAAGAACATGAGACCAAATTAATTATTCGTCTTATAACAGTTGGAGCCTATATGTTTTCAGTAAGTTTTGCTGCTATTGCACTCAGTGGATATTATATATTTTTATGGCATCCTCCAAACTCTCGACTTATACATGCTCATGCTGCCCATTTAAGAGCAGATTCAGAAATGGATTTTTTAGTTCCTGATTCACAGGCAAATAACAAATACAAATATTTATCAAGTCCTGTAGAAGGCGTTACAGAAGATAATAGATTTACTAATTTGGAGAACGATACGGACGTCGAAGTAATTGTCCAAAGAGATGAGGAATTAACGAGAGAAGCAGCATATGTAAAAAATAAAAGATTACATGATGGGAGAACTAGCACAATTAAAAAAGTGGTAATCAATGTCTAAAATTTAAATAAAAAAACGCGAACAATTAAATTAATAAATGTGATTTGTAATAATGTTTAAAATAATTATATTTTAGGATTCCAATATGATTAATATACCGAAAAGAAACAACTACTCAGCTTCTTCCTTGATAGAGCAGCAACAGACAAATACTGTCATTTTAACAGCAATGGATAAAGAAAACGAGACTAATTTTTCTGCAAATAGAATAATTTCCAATCAAGTTGAAACAGTTTTGAAGCCTTCTCAGGAGAAATTAAGTGATGAAGATTCAAAAAGTGTAAAAAGAGAATTGGATTATTCTAGTTTCGGAAACACAAGGATACATAAGAAATTTTTTAAGATTTTGTAACCTTAAAATGTATAATAAATTTAATTACTAATATGAAAAAAAAACTGTCTAATTATTTAGTTCTCGAGCCATAATATATTCCCTGGGAATTGTTTTAGTAAAAATTTCTTAAAATTCGCATCACGAAAAGATATTTTGGATCATTAATGGTTACAATTACACTTTTTCATAAATGTGTAAATAAAAAATAATAATAAATAATGTTAATGTGTTTCGTATTGATTAAAAAAAAATTATAGATATTGTCGATAACAAGGCAAGGATGAAGCGCAACCTACAGACAGAATATCGAATCACCAAACTGAAAGTAATTTCAGTGCTGATAAACGCGATTTCTTGATAGCGGTACTAATTATTTTTAAAGGACATCTTTTGCCGAAAAAACAGAAATTGCAAATATGAAAAAATACCGAAAAAAATAGTTCCCGAAAATTCAAATTCTCGAATTTTTTTTACAAAATTTAAATACACCGAAAATATTTATTAACAAAAGTAGAAAATGACCACAATTTCTATTAAAAATTTTTGGACAAACATTCTGGATTAATTTCTGGACAAAACTTTTAGAGAAGTTTTGAACACAAGTTTTGTACGAAAATTTTAAACAATTTTTGAAAGACAAAAAAATATGTTGTCCCACTTTTAATGATAAATAATGAAATCAAAAACGATATTTTAGTTCTAATTATTTCAAAAATAAGATCTGATTTTGCAAATGTAGTTATACAAGAAGTTGCGTGAAATTTCCATATAAATGTTTTTTAAATGCTCAATTCTTTTCAAGAAAAGATTTCTAGTTCACCGGGGTCTAGTTGTTCTTACTTTGGAGTTTGGGCACCTAATCAAAATTAACTGTGAGAATAAAAAGTGAAATCCTCAAATATTTCGAAACGCACAACAGAAATAACCGTGACAGTTAAAACAATATGTACCATGAATTCATACGAGAACTTGGATCCCACATTTTAATAATGGACTTGAACATGCAAGCGAACCGAATCATATAGAAATTCTACGCAGAATGTCTGTTACGTGTTAACAGTATTCTGTTGCATGATAAATATAATCATCTTTAATATATATATATA
The DNA here is from genome assembly GCA_904066015.1 of Synergus gifuensis. NCBI lineage: Eukaryota > Metazoa > Arthropoda > Insecta > Hymenoptera > Cynipidae > Synergus > Synergus gifuensis. The sequence continues at coordinate 6,546,614 of CAJFCO010000030.1, forward strand.
TATATATATATATATATATATATATACATATATATCTACATTCTACATACAAGTATCTACAATTGTACTAGATTCTAGAAACATGTAATCCAATTTCACTCTTATTGACACACATATTCGTGTCACAGAATCTGTAGTTTCAGACTTTCAGTCATATTAAAATTTTTTTTCTTTCAGTATATTTTTTACTAAAACAAAATATTTTCTATATTAATTTAATAATTTATTATTTTAAATTAAAGTATATCTTTATCCTATTCTTTTAAAAACTGTGAGGCTTAGGAAATGTTTGTGATCTGAGTTAAATATTTGCACGAAATGAATTTCTATTTAATTTTTTCTGTGTGAATATTTAACTTTTTAAAGTTATTAGCAGGAGGTTAAAAAAATAGCAGAAATCGCAGGATGTGCGTTAATGTAAGGCCAAGGTTTATGGAAACTTGTTAACTCAGAAACTAAGTTGGTTTAAACATTCAAACTCGAAACAAAAGCTATCTCGATGGAGCCTGAATGGCACGTAGACCGAGAAGAGAGAAAGTGCTTAGATAGAGTCGCATTGGCCACTCTCATGAAAGCTGAGAGAAAGACGGCTATACCTCAGTGTAAAAGCTATTAGAATCTTATCGTATGTCAAATAAAAAAGGACACACATACATTATCTTCGCATACCACGACGATTCATCCAGCACTCATCCATACTTTGCTTTTGAATTAAAATTATTCTTTCCTTTTGAACAGTGCGAATTGATTGCTAACTATATACCTACTATTTAAAAAGAAAAGTTATCTAGATCCAATTAGACTATTCACGCACTCATTTCAAAATAGTATCTTTTATAACATTATTAAGCAATCATTTAAAATGATACAACATCTGTGATATAAAGATCACGTATTTTGATTTTTAAATAAATGTAAATAATATTGCCCAAATACTTTCACCAAATTTCTTTTTTCGATGAAACACAAAGTCCTTATATGTAACTTAAATGGGATTCTCTTGTATAATAATTAGTAGTGCTTTTCGATCGGGGCTAGCAAATTATTTTGGGATGGAATACTAAACGAGTGAAATGTAACTTTCACAATGAATACACTGATCCAAAATCGATGACACGTAGCCAACAAAACCAATGTAGAAAGTTCAAAAGTTTTCCCGCCTCTGACTGACATATAACAATTGTCCAATTCCACCTTGTCACTGACCTTGAAATAAACGACCTTGAAAAAAATTAACCCGAGCTTGTATTTCAGCTATCTTTTACTTCTTGGACATAAAGTTATGCCATTATCGTAGTTAATAACAAACGACTACAAATAAATATTAATTACTACCTAATGAATAAACCCAGTTCTCAGATGAATTTTCCCAGCTACAATTTCAGACACAATGTGCCTAAACTTTCACAGCTTCAATTTTCTTACTAAAGTAACAGTTTTTTTCTTTCATTGAAAAAACTTCTCCACGCTTAGCCTGAATGAAATTAATATCAAATCTAAATTGTCAGTGTAGATTAGACTGTAACCTGAATTTATCGATTAAGGCATGAATATTCATGCCGAGCAATGGTTCCTCTTGGTATGAGACCGGATACCGTTCCGGATTCTTGAGTTCAAGAGAAGAAAAGCGCTCAGAGTGGGCGAAAATTGGCGCGAGTGAATCATTGACAGTAAATATTAATTTCGTCAATTAGAAGTTTAAACTAAATACCTAAATACTAGTATTGGAAGAGCACCTGCTGGTAGAGCAATGTGTGTATAATGTGAAGTCAGCAATGAAAGGCTTCAGAGGGGGACTGACTGGTTTTCACTCTCTGCATTCACCATACAGTACACAACACAAGTTCTCCAGAATCAGCCGGCTCTACTCTGGATCAAAATCGCTCTCTGTTTTAACTTCTTAGCGCTTTTTTCACTGGTATTAAATTTTTCAAAACTACTAAATTGCCAGGTAAATCGTGTCTTTTGGGAATACATACTCAGAAAATCATGCGGTCGCGCGAGAAAGTGCGTGTGAGTTTTACGAGACCACCAGACAGATAACGGTAAGTGACCCTGAACGTGAAGACGTTTTAAATCATGCGATAGACTTAGAGGTGTTTAATTTCTTTTTCATATTTCAGGAGTTCAATGACTTCTGAATTCAGAAGTTTAATTTTCACTTACCATCACATTATCGTAACTGAATTTCCATCATTATATTAAAATATCTGTATTTTTACAGAGAAGAAGCTTGTAATGCTGAGTTCTGAAATATTGAGAAAGCGGCCAAAAATTGGTTAATGAGTATCTTCAGGAGACGAAAATGCCGATTGGCTTATCAACTTTGACTGGAATTGCGTCGCTTTTAGGGTGGAGTTTAATTCCACTTTTTGCGATTGGATTAACTGTTTTTCGATATCAAAATGCTGATCCGGAGACTCATCCTCCCAATGCTCAAGAGGTAATATTAATAGACTAATTAAGTTTCATAAGATGCGACATTTGACATTTATTTAATGGTAGATATTTTAATGATTGAAAACTTTTCCTTCATTTAGCTTCGTATTATAAAAGTAGACAATTATGTATGCAAACAAACTGCAAATTATTTGTTCTGATCATGAATCGTCAATTATAAATCAAGCTAATTCAAATGTAATTATAATATTTTCCATGACTCATGATAAAGTTTCTCATCTGTTCAGTTTGACATTATGTCAAATTATATTGACATATAACATTATCAGGAACCAATTTTTACTCTTATTGTTCAACTTTGTTTACTTTGAATATTTATGAAATAACGTTCAATCATTTTACTAATATTTCAAGTTTAGAAAAAAAGTTTAGCATGCTAAAACCGCTATACGCAAATATAAAATGCATGCCATATTTAGTAGCGGAGTTTATCATTATCTTTAATACGTATTATTACACTTTTCAATTCCTGATAAGTAATATGATTATAAAAGTTCCAGTAATTCAATTATATATATGAAGTTTGACTGTCAAATAGAAAATTGTTTGTTTTATACAAAATGCATCTAATCAGATAATATGAATACATAATTATTACAAAATTATTTTGTCAAATTGAATTTTTGCTCAATTAATCAGCTCATGAATTATTCTAGACATGAATACACTAGCCACCAAAATATATACAGTGATCTAAATATTTGCTCTACTAGAACTATTTTAACAAGAAAAGTATTTTACTCACGGATTTTTTCTATATAACATCATAAATCATAAATACATATTCAAGTCATATTTTCTGTGCAGAGTCAGTACTTACTTAACTTTATGAGACTTTCAGTCATAAATTCATAGTCAAGCTAAATGCCTTGAAAAGTGTAAAACTATTGAAAGTTCAATAACAAGCAAGATTTACTTTCTTAACAGCTTTTACGAATGTATGACTTCATAATAGTGGGAGGCGGAAGTGCCGGAGCAGTGGTAGCTTCGAGATTATCAGAAGTTGCAAATTGGACTGTTTTACTTCTCGAAGCTGGAAGTGATGAAAATGAAATCTCGGACGTGCCAGCTTTGGCTGGTTACACGCAATTGTCAGAATTTGATTGGAAATATAAAACATCACCACCGACTACTTCGGCTTATTGCCTTGCCATGGTTGGGGACAGGTGCAATTGGCCACGAGGAAAAGTTTTGGGTGGAAGCAGCGTCTTAAATGCTATGATCTATGTTCGAGGAAATAGGTATCTATCAGATCAAAGTGAATAAGCATTTATATAGAGAGCTCTATAGTAGGTACCTAGTGTAAATTTCTAAAATATAATATCTAGATAATAAAACATTATATCCAGATATTAAAATATTTGTGATTAGAATATTTGGATCATATATTTAAATAATTGAATATTAAGTTTTAATATCTAGATATTATATATCTAAATATTTAAATAGTGGCCCCATATTTTAACAACAAGATACAAGATTTCGAGACATTTTTCGTTACACTATTTTTTTAGATAGAAGTAGTAGAATAAACAAACATTAAACCACTTCAAAAACAGCAACGAGCTATTATTATTAAAAAAGAAAATAAAAAAGCTATAATATGACTAACTCCAAAATAATCTCCAATTCCAGCATTCTTAGAAAGAAAATAATGTACATTCGGGAAAAGACTCAAAAAATGATGGAATCAATGAACAGATCTTCAGAATCATAAAATTATATTTTAACCGCAAAGTGTTTCTGGACGATAAACCTATCAGAGATATAGAATTTAATAAAATTCCGGTACGGCTAGACACGGACAAATTGAAGAATATGAAATGAATTAGAGGAACTAATATCACTCTCTAGACTTAAATTATAGTATCAAATCAGTAACATTAGGTAGCAAGATTTTATTTATCATCAATTGATGGGACATTTCATTATATATTTTTTTTTGTAGAGAAATATAATTTTTTCACAGTTTATCTGAAAAGATAATAATGTTCATTGAACATTAAATCTTGAATATCTCCGAAAATATTTATGCTACGAGGAAAAGGTTAGTTTCAGAATCAGCCCTTCAAAATGCATAAAGAAATATGTACCATAAAAATCAAATAAACGCGAATTTCATCAAGTTTTGTAACTTGTTAGTGTAATTATAAAAACTATGTACTGTAATCCATAATTTTAATTTCAAATTCGCTTTCAGACTTGACTATGATAATTGGGCAAGTCTGGGAAATACTGGTTGGAGTTACGAGGAGGTACTACCGTACTTCATTAAATCGGAAGACAATAGAAACCCCTACCTGGCGAGAACCCCCTATCATGGCACAGGCGGTTACTTAACAGTCCAGGAAGCACCTTGGAGAACACCTCTCTCCATTGCCTTTATTCAAGCTGGCATCGAACTGGGTTACGAGAACCGCGACATCAATGGTGCCAATCAAACTGGGTTCATGTTGTCTCAAGGAACAATAAGACGAGGTAGTAGATGTTCCACGGCGAAGGCTTTTCTACGACCCGTACGAAACAGAAGAAATCTTCACATAGCAATGAATGCTCAAGCCTTGAAGGTGACGTTCAACTCAGATAAGAGAGCAACTGGAGTTGAGTTTTTTCGATATGGAATACGACAAACCATCAAAGTCCGAAGAGAAGTCATCCTCTCAGCAGGCGCCATCAATTCCCCGCAATTGCTCATGCTTTCCGGCATAGGACCAAAAGAGCATCTCTCCCAATTCGGAATACCAGTCCTGTCAGACCTCAGAGTTGGTGACAATCTCCAGGATCACGTGGGACTCGGTGGACTTACATTTCTCATCAATGACCCCATTACCTTCACCAAAAGTCGCTTCCAAAGCTTCCCAGTGATAATGGATTACATCATGAACGAAAGGGGTCCAATGACAACCCCAGGAGTAGAAGGTCTTGCTTTTGTCAATTCGCGGTATACTGACAAATCTAATAACTATCCGGATATACAATTTCACTTTGCACCAAGTTCCATAAACTCTGATGGTGGAGATCAAATAAGGAAGATTTTGGGATTGCGGGACAGTGTCTACAACACGATGTACAAACCCCTCGTCAAAGCTGAAACCTGGACAATCCTACCTCTACTTCTGAGACCAAAGAGTTCGGGCTGGGTTCGACTTAGAAGTAAAAATCCCATGGTATACCCTGACATCAATCCTAATTATTTCACACACAAGGAGGACATTGATGTTCTTGTCGAAGGGATTCGAATTGCGATGGCAGTTTCTAACACATCAGCTTTTCAAAGATTTGGTTCCAGGCCTCTGAGGACTAAAATGCCTGGTTGCCAAGCATACACCTTTGATACTTATGAATATTGGGAGTGTGCTATAAGACATTTTACTTTCACTATTTATCATCCCACAGGAACTTGTAAGATGGGACCGAGGAGCGATCCTACCGCGGTTGTTGATCCTAGACTGAGAGTTTACGGGGTTAAAGGACTTCGAGTCGTGGATGCATCCATCATGCCAGTGATAATAAGCGGAAATCCTAACGCGCCTGTTATCATGATAGGAGAGAAAGCTAGCGATATGATCAAAGAAGATTGGCGGGTTAAGAGCAGGCATGTTGGAAGATAACAATGGAGACTTTTAGGTGAGGTTTTCTGTGAATGAAACGAAATGGGATGGAAAGTGTTGTCTTCCACTAATTGCAGTTATAATTAGAAAGAAGTACGTAACCAAGTTATAATGAAAGGGATAGAATAAGGAAAACTGTTTTGCTCAGTCTGACTCGTGCCTTCGAATCCTAGTCTAGAAATTATTTAATTAAGAGATAATTATTTTGTATACTTTAAGGCAATCAGGTTGTATTGTCCGATATGTCGAGAACAAAATACCAAAGAAGTAGCTCAAGCATTCTAGTGTACTAAAAATTCTATTATGTCAATAGTATAGGTTTTGGCTTCCTTGAACAGTTCTTTAAGAGCTCAATTCATGAATTTGTTTGCAAATTCTCAAAAATATTACTGCTATTTTTTAATTTTCTTAGCTGATTATATATTACTCTTCTTTTTCAACATCTTTACCATCTAGATAATTTTTGCTAAGTCAAGTCTAGATAAATCGATTAACTAATCAAGTCGAAATTGATAAATGGTATTTATCCCCGTTGAAAATATCATCAATGTGATAAAGAATGATTTGGTTAATAGAAGTTTTTAATTCTAAATTAATCCAATTAAAATTAACTTCAGATTTTCTTTACAAAAGAAAAGTACAGACGACTATTATATCAGCAAGATTTCGCAAGTGGAGGTAAAATAATCGAGTCAATCATGCCATCAGTTAAGCTGTTATTACTTAAGTACGTGCTTGCAATGGGCATAAAACATGGAATGACCTTGGAGGAAATTGCTTTCAATTTTTCAATGCCAGGAGAATTTATCATCTCTAAATTGATTTAAGTTAATTCACTAAATCGATGAATCATGAATGGATTAATGTAGAAGAATCTATCATTACTAGGGTCATTTATAATTTGAAAAAGGTTACACGTTTGGCCTAGAACGTGATATTAAAGATTTCCCGCATTTCCCTTTCTGCAAATTAGCATACTTTTTTCACGAACTAGCACTAAGCATTTCCATTAAGTTCTGAGAGTTAAATACAGAAAAACATGAACTGAAAAAGGTCATTCCGTAATTAGATGCAATTACACATTTTAATTTTTTTTACATGGTATAAAATGCTTACCATAAACGTGTTCGGAGAAATATTGTACGTGTGAAATCAAAAGTATCAGAATCTAGAGGTAAAGTGATTAGAAAGATGCAAGTTGTAAGGTTTTCTCTTTACTAAAGTGAAAATTGTCAATTGGGTTACTGGAGTATATCTGCTACTTTATGAAAAGATTATTTGTAAATTTTTCAAAAACTAGACAAAGTGTGATTCTTAAGGGCATGTGAAAAGATTGTTAAACTGCTCCTTAATTTAAAAATTATGTAGATTGATAAGAAAAATTGATTGTATGCTTATTAACAATAATTGTAAATATATAAATGATATATATATATATTTTTGTAAAACTTTTTATATTTAATAATAAAAAGGCTATGCGGAATATATTGTTCTAATTTTTAACCTGGCTCCTTAAAAGGCTGCATTCAAGGCGACCACCATGTCTTACTCACAGTTTAATTCCACAGTTCAACATACCTGAAAAAAAAAAGTTCATTATTAGTTTATGATACAAGGAAACCTGTAAAAATTTTAAAGATTCTTAGATTATTTTATTTTTTAAAAAGTTCTTCAATTTTCTCCTCAGATTCAATTAAAATATATATACAATATATATAACAGATTAATGACTAAAAGAACACGCAAAATCTTAGTCTCCGCTACAAAGGCCGGAAGAGTCATAAGGCTACAATTACTTTTATTTGCAATTACTCTAAAATGGGAAAGGCATAAGACTTCGTTTACCTTTAACGGTATTTAGGATTTAAACGAGTAACGAATGAAAAAGATTTTAAATTAATAGGCTAGACACAGACTAATTACGATCACTCTTACTATCAACTGTGGACTATGGTTACCAATTTCAAACTTAATTTCAATGCACACATTTTAATTAAAACTGGACAAATAATGTCTGAAACGCAATCAATTCTATACCGGTAGTTCAGTTGATGTCCAGGAAGTTGGCTACGCCAGCTTCAAAAAATCTTTTACGGCACAATGGAGCATAAATCCAATACAATTCATTGAAATAATTAAAAGTGACATTGAGATGCAGTTGAATCATTGGTAATGACACATATTTTAAAGAACGAAAGTAGCAAAAATATAAAAGATACGCCCGAGTTCAAAAAGTGAAAGACGATCAGGAAAGCAAAGAATCATGACGACTTTCATTTCGCAATTCCATAAGTTTACTCTTCGTTATTCTCAGCATGACAAAAGTTACGTATAGAAATTTCCGCCCACATGAAACTTTTATTCTTTGGCTCGTTTTTTATTTGTGATTTTTTCAAATTAGAAAATCGAATTTCATTATAATTAAAAGGATAAGGAACGTACTCCTAACTGCTCATAAGTTTCATTTTGAAATTCAAAATTGTAAAATAGAAATAAGATTTCTATAAGGGTATTCAAAAATGAAAACGAATGATAACAAACTTGTTCATTGGATATGTTAAATGGTTATTTAGAAAGCAAAAGTGCAGGTTTCTAATTGTCTTTGTTTAGCTAGGTCAAAAATTAGCGGCAAAGAGTTAAGAAGGGTGCAGGTGTCTGCTGAGTGATAATTGATGAGTATCGTAATAGACAACGAAAAAAATTAGAAAGCGATACATTCAATTAATAGATCGTTATCTCTGTCGTAAGGTGATTGCGTGAATTAGAGTGCACGACTACATGTAACGAGATAACTATGTCGTGGATACGGGATGTCGTGATTCGTGAAATTGTACGTCACTAACATACTGGGAAATAAGAATCCTTACTGCAAGGCAAGCTGAAACACATTAAATAAACGTTTGCCGGAAGAAACAAATATTTTACTCACACTCTCACTAAGAAAATAATACTTTACACTTTTCTAGAATCTTTGAAGCATCTATAGTATGTGCAAGGTTTAAAAATTCACATGAGGAAAAAGTAAAATTGTTAATAATAATATGTTAATATATTTCAGCGATTATTTTTTAATATTTAAAATATACACGCGGTGGGTATCAAATATTTATAGTACATTTAGAGTCGATTTTCTCTCGAGTTCGCTTTATATACGTAAAAATATTCCACTATAATTTCCCAGCTGATCGGCAAAGAGAAATCGCAAACGTAAACAGCTAATATTCTACATAAGTCACAGACAGGCTGAAAGCCTTGAGTCTCAAAAATCAAGTACAACTAGGCCATGACTTTGATGGCGTCTTTAGTAAGAAATGCGGAAACCACCACCTTGAAGGTAGAAATCTACACCGGAAATATATCATGATCTTTTCATTAGATCAATATCGTATAATAATTGAATTTTGCATTTTTTGTATATGAATACTGAGAGAGCTGGAAAGAACAATTAGAGTGAAGAGAGATTTTTTATTTTTCACGGTTTGGACCGCGGCTATTAGCTCGTAAAGTGAAAATTGATATCTGTAGGCCTCCATCGATCCATTTGATCGGTTGCACTCATTTATAATTGTCACCTGTTATTCTAACTTTATTAAAGATGAAACAGGTTTCGAATCAAGCAAATCAAGTATTAAAACGCTATGTCGTAATTGTGGAAGGTTATTGTATCTGGGAAAAATTTATAAAAGGAATTCGTTAGATCGAGACGGTAATTTGATTTCGCGGTAAAGATCTGGCCTCGGATCTGGCAGTGCCAAGAGCGACTGTCTCGCTCTATGAAAATGTCATCACAAGACGCCATTCCGCCATTATTTTCTTGTTCAGACACTATTGAGTAACAGCAGGAACTTTCATTCAAGGTTCGTTCAAGCTGATAACGATTCGGTGTCTCATTTTCATTTCTTAATCCTATCTTTATGCCCTTCATCATTATAAAAAAAGTTTATTTGTTGTTTAGATTTTTTTCTATGTCTTGTAAAATCTTTAAATAAAATAACTAATGTTGTAAAAAATCATAGAAAAGTCAATTTAGTTATTTAAAAAAGATCCATAAACTCTCTCAAAAATATTTCGATATATAAAAAGAGCATTACGGGATTTGACCATTGATCGAAAAAGCAGTCCTGGTGCATCATTTATTTATGAAATAACCTTTCACTGTATTATGAATCTCTTTTATGGTTTAAACCGGTTTTATTATAATATAAAGGTTAGATAATATCGACTGCATATAGCCACTTTCATATTAGTATCAGAAACAGTTGATGGACAATACTTGATCAGAATTATTCTTTCCTAATCTTTAAAATATGCATTGCTATTTTCGATAACATGCGTTTTTATAACTTCGACTTTTAAAATATGGTATATTATCATAAACTCATACATTAGATTCCGCTTTCTATGCTAAAATAAAATGGTCACTAAGTTACGAGCATCTAGATGCTAGATATTAAATGGCTCCGGGACTTACGCTGCATTTTCAACCGATTCATTATTTTGACAAGGGAAATTAAGAACAAAGCGTTTACTATTCCATAACGAATTACTTTTGTACCAGAAAATTACAATTAACAATGAATGGTGGGTTTTAAATTGAAACCAATAGGTACATGAAAGCAGTGTAGTTAAGAATTCGAAAAACTTGAATAAAAAAAACTTTCAAAATACAACTATAAGAAAAAGTGAATTAATAAAAATTAATGTAATGTCAGGAGCATCCAATGTGAGAAAATTTGGAGTCTTTATAAAGAGAAAGTATCAAAAATGAGTGAAAAATGAGTGAAAAATTCGCGCGAAATCTCAACTAATTACCACTAAATAATGTGAGAGAGCTTAATATTACTCTCAGTGAAACTAGCAAGAAAAAAAAATAAAATGTATAAATGACTAAAAAAATATGAAATAAAATTTTAGATATACATATGAGGTAAAAATAAAGTAGGCCGAGGTTAAGAGAAATGCGAGACTATGGTGTTAGAAAAAACATACTGTGTCGACGGAGGGAGATCAAATAAATTGAAATTCACTTATTTCATTTTGTTTTCCTATTTCTTTTCTTTTATAAAATTTGACTAATTGAATTAGTAGCCTTATATTTGGCTACTGAAATGGTAGTCTCTCCACTTTCTACTATTAAAAAATAAACTTATAAACTTACTAAATTAAGTTTTAAAAGTTTCATAAAATGTTAAGCAATTATTAAATTAAGCATTCTAACGGATTTTAAATGTTTTCGTGGACTTTTAATAGGTCTATAGTAATTTTAAGAGATTTTTAGGTGTTTTAAGGGATTTTCAAGAGAGAGAGAGAGAGAGAGAGAACTAAAAAAAAGTTTTGACGATTTTTAAAAGCTTTTGTGGAATTTTAAAATATTTAAAAAATGGTTAAGAGATTCTGAGGAATTTTAAGTTTAAGCTTATATTAGTAACCAGCGAAAGTCTAACTAATTTATTTAGTAGGTATTTACTACTTCCTTTAGAAAAAGTGTTACTAATTTATTTAGTTTACATATAGTTATTATATATAGATTTGTATATTCTTCTTTAATATATGTGTGGTGAACTCGTTCCCTCATTAGAAATTTAGGGTTTTCTAGCATGTAGATTTTTTATTGAAACCTTAAGTTTTTATAGTGTTGAAAGTTCACCACAGATATAAAATGGATTTCAAAATTTTGGATGCGACCCTATGTTAGGAACATCCAGCGTGTTAGAAGGCACGTAGACGTCCCGGAAACATCGTCATGCGTGTGTCTCTCTTGCTAAAATGGTAAATATTCACATGTAATCGGTGCAGAGGGAACGGTTGGGACCACGTTTGGTGACCATGGTTACCACATTGGTAGGTGTGTGCACAGGTAACTGGCAGGAAGAGAATATACTTTCACTGCCAAAGCACAACGGCGTCTTCGAGAAAGACGAGAAGAAACCGAGTCGGCCTAGGAGACAGACGTTAGGATATCGGTACAGTACTGTATTGTTCTTTCAATCGGCCTAACCTATCAATATACATATAGATCCAATTCCTTTCTATCGGCCGTCACAACACCAATCAATCACTTGGAGAACCATCCAGATCATATGTTGCCAGCACTCTACCCATTCATCATTTTTAGCAAACATAATATCTATCCAAAAAAACGAATTTGAAATCGGGCTCTGTTTTTTCGATCTGTAATTTGCTAAATTACATCAAAATTGTGTCAAAGTTTCCATTCGTTTTGCATCAAAGTTAAAATCCAAGTTTATCTGTATCACATGTTTGTTAACTCAAATTAAAGTTAGTTAAAATTCAGTGATTTGTGCAACGTGTAACGTTATATAGAAGTGAAAAATATTTTAATACTTTGTTTGTCAGTGAGTGACGCATGTCTAAACTACACTAAAATTGTCCAAAGAAAGGAAAGTGAACATCAATTGCTGAGGATTCTGTCAAGGACGACAATTTACGGAAGTTGGTCAGGATCGTAAGTCCGCGGAACAGACGGAGGAAGCACTCAACCAAGTGTTTTTAGATCGACGACACCTTGAAGCAGGTATCTGTCACAAGAAACTTTTCTCTATTTCTTTTTTTACAATTATTTTTTGTATCGGAAAATTGATCGATTCTCTCTCAAAAACACTGTGTTTAATCCAATGAATCAAACATCACAAACTAATTTGTTCTTCATGTCAATCAGAATAGAATTCCTCAGAAATCCTCAATGAAAAAAGAAAAAAATTCCTCAATGCAAAAAATCTATGATCGAGTTCAGTTCAACACAGGTGAATTTATAACAAATCGATACAAATTGACAATGCGAGAAGTTTAGAAAGCAATACTTCCCCTGAATTTGCATCGAAAAAACAAAACATTCAATTTATAAAAATCAGTTCAATCAATCACTTCTTAAGCAGCCCGGAACCAGTCATCAATCACGCGTTTACTAGCTAAAAGTGTAGTTCAAGAAACTCAAACAATGATGTGATACTGAAGGAAAATCCCAGACTGAATGCCTTTATTAACTATAAAAAAGAATGAATAGAGCAAGTTGTAATATTTCTTTAAATAGTTTTATTTGCATAGCTATAGTATATAGGTGTCCTAACACCCACTGCCCAGTTAAAAATCAAATATTTTTTTTTTCTTCTAAAAGTCTTACTTTCTGAATTTATACACTTTTTAGCAAAATAATTTTTTTTTTCAATAAAACTTTTTTTGAGCTTGTTCAAAACATTTTATATTGAATAAATAAAACAAAAATTATTGACTAATTATTTTGCTAAAAAGTATAAATTCATTTAGTTTTTAAATTAAACATCCTCAACTGCCAGGTTATATAATACCAAGCGCTTAAATTATTTAAAAACTGCACAAAAAATGAGGTGATAAAATGGAATTACATAATAATATCAAACACTTGTTGGAAGAAAACACGAGGATTCAAATTACAATGCTATTCTATACGTCCTCGTAATAATATGCATAATATATTCGCTAACTATCTCTATGCGACATGTGCTGGTAATTTCTCCATGTCTCCTACAGAACGTACAAAGATAATTATAGATAATTTCAATGCCTACAAATAGCCTCGTACTATATGTGCATCTGATTTTGATTTTTTCCGATTTGAAAATGTATCTTTTCTCAACAGAAACCGGTCGAATATGGAACCAGTTAAAATCTTTTCACTTCAAGTATTCAGGATGGTACGCCAGCTTGGCGTTATGTAATAATCGAAATTTCGCGACCCTCCTATCCAGTACTTTCGTTTTCTTCCTTGCAAGGTCGTTCGATCGTATCGTGCGTGCACCATCAGTTCTCATTAGATAATGAGTCGAAAGTACGATGAAATTTTCATTTCCGGAGGAATCTCGTTTGAATAATAATATTCTTAGTGCTTTACTGAATTCATTAATATTTAATATGCTTCAAAATGTAAAAAACGGTTTATTTAAATCCCGTGTTTAAACCAATATGTATTTACATGTTTCGTAGAAAAAAAATATTCTTTCCGAGCACAGAAAAATAATTATTTACATGCTGTTGCAGTATTTTTTTTTGTTTGTTTTGTTTTCGTAATTCGTAAACAAAATGCAGCGATGAATATGAAGCTTTATGGTTGACATAATTGTTATTTGTTTATATATATTAAATTATATACTCGTCGGGATAATTCACATGGTGCCTTGAACATTAATTTACACACCCAATAGAAAATTAAATCCCGTCTACATTTAAATATTTTAAATAACCATACCTTTTTTTTATGACAACCCCAGTTGGATCAAGTTTTACCAAAAGATTTTCATAGGTAGAAAATTTTCTCACCTGAAACACACGAAATTTAAGAACGTTAATGTCCAATTCATGTACAACTAAATATAAATATTCAAATGAAAAGATAGAGTAATAAAAACAGTTCTTAAAAGGATTTGATTTTCTACAAATGCTGTAAGAAACTTTTACTCTTAAACTTGCACTTCACATTGCCATAAAGTAAAGAATAGGTGCGTCACGAATAGTAGAAACGTGCAATTAGCAAGTATCTGTGATAGAAAAACTAGATTCCGGCCGATCCTCTCCAAAGTAATGAGGAAGTCGCGGAAGTGGATGAAAAGCTTCCGCATTGCCTTTCATGCGTGTTACATGAATTATGTACTTGCGCAGTAACGACCACAGCAATGGTCAAACACTTTTCTTCGACAAATCGTCCCCGAAGAAAGTATTTTCCTACTATCGTAAAGAAAAATAATTGAAGTTGTTACAGCGACCAAAAATGGTAGCTTCTAGAAGAAAAAAGGAAAGGAATACTCAAATCGAACAAAATGTGTTATAATTCTTGATCTCGCCAACAAAGTAATTTAAACTTTACCTCCTAATCTTTATATAACAAAAATAGTTCGATATGACGTTTCATGGATAGCGCATGTAGCAATTATAATAATTCGCGATAAATTGAGGTTATTAACTTGAAGGAGAAAGGCTTTCCACTTTCTGCCGAGTGTCGAAAAGATTATAAAACATTTTGCTCCCACGACAATTCGTATTACTAACCTCCATGTCAGGAAACTGGTCTTTATAATTTATAAGATCCTTCATTAAAACCAATACGGATAAAGCAAATAAATTGCTCCCAAGATCGACGTCAAGTGCAATTGCTTTTTAATATTATGTATAAATGAGAATCTCTTTCTATGCATAATTTTTTATCACGTCCGAAAGTGGACCTAAATGGACCTAAATTTTATTGACAAGCCTTGAATTTTGAAATTTTAAGTGAAAAATTTCAAAACATGTGAATAATAGATCGTAAAAAATAAATGCAGAGAAAATTAATTTTCACGCGCATCGCTTAGAGCATAATGTATTATGGTCTACCCACTCGGTAAAGAAAACTATGCAACACTATATTCTTCCGGTTTACAACTACTTTCTTTTAGTGCTTTTGGATTCTCGAGATTGATTCTATCTTCCTAAATACCGTCTGGGATTTTTACACCTTTTATTATATATGAGAAAGCACATTCAGAGTAGAAATTGAATTACATTGTAAGAAATTGAGCCACTATCTTCGACTTTTTATAGATTAAAGTGGAGATTAAAGTGGAGATGAAAAAAAGAACCGATATTGAACCGATATATTTGTGAAAGGAGTATGAGATTTGTATCTTTCAATTATTATTAAACCTTCTTTCTGAAACATTAGCATTTAATGAGATGATGAATATAATTCATATACGCCAAACAAGTATGAAACAAGCTGGCATTGAACTTCCTCCGTTTCGCGAAATAAATAACCACGTTCCGACTTCCGACAACATTACTTTGATTTGTTTACATTATCTAGACTCTGCTTTTTATATTTGTATACAATATGTACGTAATAGTAAAAGCTTTTCTAAATTCTCTGTCTCTTTTAACGGAAGTTTAATACATCATTTGAGACCCATTAAGTTAAAAAAAAAAGGAACAGTAAAGTTAATAGGACCATCTTAATAAATATTCACACTTTCATACGTGACATGTGGAAATTTAGCGGGCGCATAAATTATCTTGACATAGAGTAAATTTAAGATAAAATTTCTCCATTTGAATTGCCTGTAAATGAAAAAACTTTCTTCTTCATTGAACAGGGATTAAATTAAAAGCACGCACGATTGAAATGGAAATTCAACTCTTATGAAATTTCGTAATATTTAATTTCCATATCTTAATTATAAACGTTTTTGGAATACTGTTTCAAATGTGTGAATAGGTTCAACAGTCGCGGTTACACAATTCGTAAATGACTATATTTTGAGTTAACAGATGAGCAATGCGAAGCACAAAAAATGTTGACGTGGTCAGGGCACGCGGTAGGTTATCAGGTCTCATCATTAATCGTGTGTGATCGATTAAGAAATGTATAACGTAACCGTGACTTTCATGAAGGAAAAGAAGTCGGGCTTTACGACTGCGAAACACTTTCTCCTTTCCCTGTTATGAGATCACCCATCTCGTCCTTCCACTTCAAAGTAACAAGTGTAATTCGTGTTTATACCCGATAGGAACACACTGCCAAATACCTAATACACATGTGCTTGTAGATTCTGCAATCTGCAGCCTACTCATTATAAGCATACTATCTACTTGAGCCTTATTACTATTAAAACAGTTTCGCTCAGTTGTTGTTAAAGCGTGAGAAACCATTTTGTGAATTTATCTCATCTTAAATTTTCACGTTTTTTTTTTAATTCGTTTACTCCCAGCGGCGGAATTTGTTTGTATATTCAAACAAAGAAAGCACCCCAAATTTTAGACAAATTGGTTAATATTCACCTATCAAATCTAGACTTTGAAATTTCCCGTATAAGAAACTCCGCCCTACTGATAATCCCTACAAAATAATTTGCAAATAATTTCCCTCCATGAAATTTTAATTTAAATTTTAAATTTTATTGTTAAGTTGAGGTATTCTTATCCTGACAAGAAAAAATTATATTTCTTTCTTGTAGCAAATGTTCTATAATTGGTGTGTATGAAAACATTTGTTTTTTTTAAGATTCATAATAACTGCATTTAAAACGTTCACTCAGTGCTCACTGCTTAAGTACAATATGTAGAGACAGATATTAAAAAAGTGTGTCGCTTGTTACACGTGGTGAATGGAAGTCTCAACTAAGGTCAAGTTTTTAATACGATGCGTCCGTTTTAAAAAAATACGTCTCTCAACAATGGGGATGTAGCTCAGTGGTAGAGCGTTCGCTTTGCATGTGAAAGGCCCCGGGTTCGATCCCCGGCATCTCCAATTTTTTTATTTTTTTAAAAAAGAAAATTTTTTGTCGTGACGTAAAAATACTTTTTGAAAAATTAAGCACACGCTGTTAGAAAAACCTATACGAAATTTAATATAATATATTCGCAAATAACTTCATACACATTTTAATTAAGTTAAATTTCATTTATATTTATGTTAATACATGTACATTAAAAGTAATGTATGTATATTAACTTTAATACACTCATACTACGTAAGAAATTTTAAAATACTTGACACTAGATTAAACTGCTGACAAGACTCGGCCTATATAATTTATGCCCATTAATCATTGCGATATGCTTACATGGAGCAAGAGAAATAATAATTCAATTTAAATATCAATCAAGGCATTTTTTACATTTAAGAATCAGCAAAAAAAGGGGGATGTAGCTCAGTGGTAGAGCGTTCGCTTTGCATGTGAAAGGCCCCGGGTTCGATCCCCGGCATCTCCAATTTTTTGCTATTTTGTAAATTTAATTACTATTTTCTTCCCGTTTTAGAAAATGTGTTACAAGTGAATGTAAGAGAAATTATATTAAATGCAGAAGAAAAAGTAATGATAACATTGAGACCAATTTTCGAGTCAATTAATTAGTAAAGTAAATGCGTTTCAGGAGCAGGAAATAAGGCCTTGATCGAGAAATTTACGAGGAAGAAGGCGCCACTGGCAATTTGAACGAAAGTGAACTGACGCAAATATCAATACCAACATGTGATTGGTTGGAGTAAGTGAATCTAATTTCTTCTCTCTCTTTAATTTCCCTCTAACTTTATGACATTGATAATGTTATAAAAGTCTAAGGATTCATCAACATTTTTTTTCATAAACGGCACAAATAGACAACGATGAATTTTTATAGGTATTTCACGCTTTCATGCTTTTGGATATTGAAAAAAAAATCAGAATAACTTAACTTTCAGAATTTCAATGCCAGCACACTTACACCTGCTTACATTTATCACAAATATATAGCTCCGTCAATTCTCAATGAAAAATAAATGTTGCTTTCTACCCACATATTACCCTAACAATATTTCTCACTTAAGTGCACGCAATAATGTTGATCGCACTTTGTGTAACTCTAACTCTGACATTCACTTTTTATGAGATGACACTGCAATCTTTCGTTAGTGTAGTTTTACACATTTTTCTTTTGTCACAATGGTACGTCATTATTCTTTAACAAACTCCAAGAATATTACTATCGTCAATCTGTAAGCCACAAGTAATAACCATGCCTTTTACTAATGTAGTCAGATTTTCAGATAAAGTATTTTCATGACATAAATATGATGAATTAAAAAGTTTTTGTAATTCACCTCGCTTACAAATGGAGAAATTAAAGTTTCTATCTTTACCTACTAGATTTTTTTTAAAGATTTACATTTTCATATAGGGGAAACCGCTCTATAGCATGCAATATTTTACAGTAGGTAATTTGAATATGTAAACTTCACGAAATTGTAAAAAACTTCTTCAGCATTTATTTCAATTATTATTTCATTGCAATTATTGTAATATTTATACACCTTAGAAATTTAAACGACCTACTATAGAGCGGTCTCTTCTAATAATCTTCTATTAAAAAAAAAAAAACATCGATAGAAGATTCTCAGAGGAGACTAATCTGAATAAAACAAAGAATTGATTGTATAATAAATAATTTTCTTTTTCAGAAAATCAAAAATAAGAGGACCTGGTGCCAAGATCATCAATTATACGATGAACAGTCCAAGTGGTGGCCGAGGACTCGAAAGAATAAGGTCGAGGCCTCCAGATTTGTACACTTGACAATAACTAAAAAGAAAGCTTTTCAAAAGAATCTTTCTAAACGCCTTTAAAATTATTGATGGGAATGAAAGGAAATTGGAACGAGGGTGGTAGAAATGGTTTTCAGTGCAATAGTTGTCACATCAGCTTTGAAGGGAGCTCTCGGTCTAGTGGGTTCGGGCCTATGGCTCGTACCACTCTTGATCGCTGGACTTTCTTACTACCACTATGATCAACTGGATCCTGAAAGTAGGCCAATTAATAGGTATCCCCTGGATCCAGAATATGATTTTATAGTAGTGGGTGGAGGATCGGCTGGTGCAGTCGTAGCCAGCCGATTATCAGAAATCCCCAACTGGAATATTCTTTTATTAGAGGCAGGACCAGACGAAAACGAAATCACAGATGTTCCTTCATTGGCTGCCTATTTACAATTAACGAAATTGGATTGGAAGTACAAAACGGAACCAACTGGAAGAGCCTGTTTGGCTATGAATAATGGAAGATGCAATTGGCCTCGAGGAAAAGTTCTAGGAGGTTCTAGTGTACTGAATTACATGCTCTATGTTCGAGGAAATAGGCACGATTACGATTTTTGGGAATCTCTAGGCAATCCGGGTTGGGGATATAATGAGGCTCTTTATTATTTCAAAAAATCAGAAGATAATCGAAATCCTTACTTAAAGAACAATCCATACCATGGATCTGGGGGATTTTTAACTGTTCAGGAGTCGCCCTGGAAGACGCCCTTGGCAGTCGCTTTTGTGCAAGCGGGCATGGAAATAGGATATGAGAATAGGGACATAAATGGCGAAATCCAAACCGGATTTATGATTGCTCAAGGTAAGAAATTTTTTTATCTTATACTTTTCTTTTAATATCAAGCGAGAGGAATTCTTTGCATTATCACAACTGAAACTTTAAATCTGTAATTTTATATCTGTAGGTACAATTCGACGCGGTACAAGATGTTCCACAGCGAAAGCCTTTATCCGTCCAGTCAGACTTCGAAGAAACTTGCATACGGCTATGAACGCTCACGTGACGAAGATCGTTATCGACCCGTTCACAATGAGAGCTATGGGCGTGGAATTTTATCGTGACGGAAGAAAGCAGTTCGTCAAAGCACGAAAGGAAGTAATCCTTTCTGCGGGTGCCATTAACAGCCCTCAGCTTTTGATGCTTTCAGGAATCGGACCAAAGGAACATCTTCATCAAGTTGGGATTCCTGTTTTACGAGACCTAAGGGTAGGGGACAATCTGCAGGATCATGTTGGAATGGGAGGACTAACTTTCCTGGTAGATAAGCCAGTAGCTATAGTTCAAAGTCGTTTTCAACCAACGCCAATGACGATGCACTACGTAGTTAATGGTAGAGGACCAATGACAACTCTGGGTGGAGTCGAAGCCTACGCTTTCGTGAATACCAAATATGCAAATTCCAGTGGTTTATTTCCGGACGTGCAATTTCACATGGCTCCTGCTTCCATCAGTTCTGATGCTGGTGTTCAAGTTAGAAAAGTTCTTGGCATCACTGATGAAGTCTACAACACTGTCTTTAGACCTATCACAAACAGAGATGCTTGGACAATTATGCCTCTTTTATTGAGGCCTAGATCACGCGGAACAATCAGATTGAGAAGTTCTAACCCTTTCCAAAATCCCGTGATTGATGCAAATTACTTTGATGATCCCCTGGATATTGCTACTCTAGTTGAAGGTGCTAAAATCGCCATGAGAGTCAGCGAAGCGCATGTTTTCAAACAATTCAACTCCAGAGTACATCGTATCAAACTTCCTGGATGCAAGCATCTAAAGTTCGAGTCGGATGCATATTGGGAGTGCCACATTAGACACATATCTATGACTATTTATCATCCAGTTGGTACAGCTAAAATGGGACCCCCTAGTGATCCGGAAGCGGTCGTGGATCCGAGATTAAGAGTTTATGGTGTGAGTGGTTTGCGAGTCATAGACGCGTCTATCATGCCAACGATATGCAGCGGAAATACGAATGCGCCGGTTATCATGATTGGCGAGAAAGGCGCTGATCTTATCAAAAGTGACTGGCTCGGGGTAACGGGTAGATAGCCCATTCTGTTCGTAGTCGATTCTTTAATTAAGTTAAAGAGGGCTCGATAACAGAGGACTTTCTCTTCTTACAAATGGGTGATAGTTGAGTAAAATGTTAACAGTTCGACGTACTCGGGTAAAAATTAATGTAGGTTCGAAACTGTGCAATTTTCTTATCAAGATGTGATAATCAACATGATGAATTGATACACACTTCTAATAAGAAAAGGACTTGCTAAAATTTGTGTATTAAGTATAGAAAATACTAAACACGGCAATAAACCTTGAAGTCAATATGTGATAATTTTATGCAGATTATGTCTTATACATTTTCAATGAGATTATAGATAGATTTCATTACAATGAAAAAATGTTGCGATCAATAATAATTGCCTCTATTTTTTTTAGTTGAGAATCAAATATTCATTCTATAGAGTCTAGACGTAATTTTCTTGAAATTTATCATTTGAATTCAAAAACGAAATATATAAAATTAATATTTTTTTTTAGAACTTTACTAATTTATAAAAGAAACAGGAGCTGTTTTGAGAATAATTTATACTTTTTAGGATGATACATCACAAGAATTTAGTATTACAGATTATACATACATATACTACTCTTCCACAGGATATTTTAATTAAGATTAAATAATCAATTATACATTGTTAAAAATGTTTGCAAAATTACTATACTTTTAATATACATTTTGTAAAGTCATTTGCATATACCGTAAATTAAATTTAATATATTACCATATGTTTTAGAATTAATATAAAACCATATTAAAATTAATATAGGGTACATTAATATTAATATAAGATATATTAATATTAATATAAAGTATATTAATTTTAATATAGCTGTATATTAATTTTAAAACATAATGGCATATTAAATTTAATTGACGGTATATGCAAATGACTTTACTCACAGTATATTAAATTTTGATCAGTTTTTTTTAACAATGAGCTTGATATTAAGTCTATAAAAAGGAATTTTTATTATTTAAAGAAAAAAACATCTCAGGTATAGTAAAATATCTGCGTGCCATAATGTCGTGACGAAGTCGAGATCAGTTTTTATATGTAAATATGTAGTAAGATTTGATTGAATAAAATCGAAATAATTGTACCCGATTCAAAACACATTATTATATTTTTCCAATACATCCAGTTATCCTCCTAAAAAGTTAAAAGCTTTCGCAGAAACATATAGATAAATCGTCAATACATCAGCCCGTAGAAAAAAATCATGTGTTTAGAGTTTACAACATTTTTAAACAGAAAAAAATGTTTTCTGTTTTTAAAATTAAAATCTTTACATTTGAAAAATATTTATGTATACTACGCAGCAAGTGTAAGAATGCAAACATTATAAGAATTATAAGAATTATAAGAATGCAATTTTTATTTGAGCTATGTTTTTATATAACTGCTGATATATCGATAGAGGGTTTATCTTATTTGTTATCGTATAATTTATGTACAAGCCCAACGCGCAAAGATTCTACTACTGAAAGTTAAAATAAACACACACATATTATGAATCTCGAGTTGAAAAAATTCATGAAATTACTGAATGCTGTTTTGAAGACTATAGAGTAAAAATAAAAGGAGAGGTTACTTCAAAAATAGACTTTCCTTCTAAACAAAAGAAAAAACAGTCTCGAATGAATAATAAATATTCCAAAATTATATCAAAGAAGGAAAAAATCCTTATGCAACGTTTATTATGCAATTTGAAATAAGATTTAATGCAACAAATTGCTGCTTCAGCATAACTCGAATTATACGAATTTTCCACTTGAGATGCATACGTGTAGCTTAAATTTAAGTATATTGCGATTTCAAAATCGTTTACGATTACATATGGCACAGTACAATTTAACATCCCGCGAATATCGGTGATTATAAATTGCCATTTGTATCACGCACTTCGATGTGACAATGTTTTACGTGGGGTGAATGTAATTTTTACATTGTTCACGTTTCTCTTTATCTGTCTTTTTTAAAAAAAATGAATCAAACTTTAACCTTGTGGAAACTTAAACCGCGAATCGTGATTATTATTATTATTTACTATCATAAAATCAGATTTGCAATTCTGACATAAAGTACCATCTATATGACATTCAGTATAATTTCTCAAAGTCCCGGCTTTTTTTTAATACAAAGATGTCGTAGTCTGTCTTTACATCTTCTAAAGTGCATAAGATCATTCATTAAAAATTTCCTTCATGTGAAGAGAACGTAATCATTGTCATAAAAATGTCAGTTTTTGTTTGAAGTTTTTATAAAAACAAGTGATTCAAGTTCAAAGTCGAATCGTCAAATGATTTTCTGATGCGGTAAAAAGTGACGATTTAAATTTCTATATGAAAATCAATATGTGCAATAAAGTAGAAAAACCGGTAATAGAAGATTTTGAAGACTTCAAATCAATTTTCGTACGTAATGAAAGAATTGGAACAGAGGTAAGCGAAATATAATATATTTCTGATTCTGAGTATTAGTAAATAAATATTAATGTCAATCTAAAAAAAAACCCGTGTGGAAATTGTTTTATGGGCCAAGCTGGATCCAAGCCTGGCAAAATTAGGCCCCGGCCTGGGGATTGAGCTTGGGCCAAACTTGGCATGAAACGCTGAAACTGACCAGGACCTGACTTGCCACATCGCCCAGCCTGGCCCAGGCTCGAGCCTAGTTTATAATTTATTAGTATTTATTAATATACTTAATATTAATAAATATTAAATATTATATGAAATTTTAAGAAGAAATCAATGTAAAATTTAAATCACGAGTGTTCTATGTCTCCTAACTCTAAGCGTACTCTTTATTTTCGGCATTTTCAGTATTTAAAAGTGCATTAGATAAAAGTCGCTATCACACTGACAATTGCACAATAAACAATTAAGTACGCACAAATATTTCAAAATGAAAACAGAATACTGCAACGCCATCTGTCAGCATTTTTAGGAACTTTAGCCTGACCGGGTTCTACCTCGCGCCACTATAAATTACAAGCTAGGGCCAGGCTAGAGGCCCCCGGCTTGGCCCAAGAATGGAGCCAGGAAGAAATTTGGCGATTGCCACACGGGAATGTGAAATATTTTCTTTTTCTATACCTCTGTGTCTTATTCTTTATAAAGAGTGAAATTAAACAAAACTTTATAGATTTCAAATCATAAAATATTTTCGTGTTTCATTTCACTTTTTAATGTTTAAAAACAAAATACTTAAATCATATTATTTTTCAGATTTAAATCATGAGTGTTGAAATCCAAAAACAAGGACAGAAATTTGCGAGAATGATACTATTCGTAAAGTAACTCACAACATTAATCGGAATCATTTATATAAAATCACGAACTCCAGATAATAATAAGTTTCATGCTTCATGAAGTAGAATAATTTTAGGAAATTCTTCAAAACGACCTTCTTTTTAATTTGATTAGATTCGATGTCTCGACTTCATGTACATACACGTACAAATGATTTCTTGCTAAGCATAACAAAGTTCACCGAATCCTATATAAACCAAGAGTTACTGGATCTTCGTTATTTCTTGGTGGACGGAATAAGGAGAGTAAGATGGCACGTGGGGTGACGTTTATCCTCAGTCTAGTGTCAGCAATCGTCTTGGTCGTCTGCCAACAAAGACCTAACCTACAGAGTTACCGAAACCTCTATGGAAATCGAGATGAAACATCATTTCTGCAACACCTGATGAACCTCAGCGCAGGAACATTACGGTTTCTGCAGGAAGGTAAAAACTATATGGATATGGAATTGACTGACATGACTCCAAATCAAAATAGTATATACGATTTCATAGTCGTTGGGGCTGGAAGTGCAGGTGCAACTTTAGCTCACAGACTAAGTGAAGAAAAAAACGTGACAGTGCTACTCATTGAAGCAGGACGTAGTGAAAATTTGGTGATGGATATCCCTTTGTTGGTCCACATGTTGCAATTCAGTGACGACATCAACTGGAAATACAAAACAGAGGCGTCTGACAAATATTGTCGAGGGATGACAGACCAGAAATGCAATTGGCCTCGAGGAAAGGTCATGGGAGGCAGCAGTGTCTTGAATTACATGATTGCAACAAGAGGACACCCTAGGGACTACGACAACTGGGCGAAGCTAGGAAACGACGGCTGGTCTTATAACGAATTGTTACATTACTTTAAGAAATTGGAGAAGTTGAACATCCCTGTGTTTAAGAATGACACGGATATGCACAATACTTATGGACCTGTGAATATTGAATACCCACCGTACCATACACCTCTTGCGGAAGCTTTCTTGGAAGGTGGATTAGAGATGGGTTATCCTCTGATTGATTACAATGGGAGGGAAAAAATAGGCTTTTCCTATATTCAAGCAACGATAAAAAATGGAGAAAGGATGAGTACTAACAGAGCATATCTTCACTTAGCACAGCGAAGGCCAAATCTTTTTCTGTCAAGGAATAGCTTGGCAGAGAAAGTTCTGATTGATTCAAAAACAAAGAGGGCTTTAGGTCTTCAGTTTAATAAAAATGGTGTTAGCATTAGGGTGCGTGCTAGAAAGGAAGTAATTCTCTGTGCTGGTGCTATTGGATCTCCACAATTACTAATGCTTTCTGGCATTGGTCCCAAGGATCACTTGAAAGAAGTTGGTATATCTCTTATTAAGGACGCACCAGTGGGAGAGAATCTTATGGATCATATAGCATACGGTGGTTTAATATTTTTGGTGAACCAACCGGTTTCAATTTTACCCAATGAAGTGACTAATCCTGGAAGGCCATATATTCGAGAATACCTTACTAACAGATATGGACCTTTGACAGTTCCTGGATGTGCTGAAGCTTTGGCTTTCATGGATGTTGATCAACCCGGGGATACGGAAAGTTTCCCCAATATAGAGCTTTTGTTCATTGGTACCTCTATGATTGCGGGGGGTGGTTTTTATCAAAATATTGGAATATCTGATAAAATTTGGGAACAGCTATTTAGTAAAGTAGAGGGTCAAAATTCATGGACTGTGTTTCCAATGTTGATGAGACCTAAAAGTAAAGGAAAGATTCTTTTGAAAGATAAGCTTCCTACAACCAAACCTAGGATTATACCGAATTATTTGGATGACCCTGAAGATGTAAGAGTCATTGTAAAAGGTATAAGGGCTACGATTGAACTGAGCAAGACGAGAGCCATGAGAAGATTTGGGAGTGAATTACTCCATTTGCCGATTAGTGACTGCGAGAATTATCCAAATGATTCAGATGAATATTGGGAGTGTGCAGCGAGGACCTTTACCTTTACTATTTATCACCACAGTGGAACGTGTAAGATGGGACCAGAACGTGACCCGACAGCGGTTGTTAATCCGAGATTACAGGTACATATGTCATTATGACAAAGGTCATCATGTCATTAGGACATTAAGACAAAAGTTACACAGCTGATTTAATTTGCGATAAACATCCTTCTACATACACGAAAGGCTATAATTATATCGCATGATGTGTGACTCAATGAATGAGCAAAAGTTGTTATTGTATTTTGTAATTCGATCTTAGTGTAAGGCTACGTCACTAACTTGAATGTTGTTCAATGTCAAAGAAAAATCTCTGCATTTCATTATTCTTGTTTTCGAGATTAAGTAATATTTTGATTACTATCACATAATTATATGCCTTAATTAGAGATAATTGTATTTGCATATAGGAAATCAAGTAAACTGTTGTAAATAAATAAATTTTTTATGCAAAAAGTAGAGAGTAAATTGTATTGACTAGTCAATCACTAGTTTTGTAAATTATTATTATAAACAGTTGATGGTATTCATTCTCAAATCGATCTATATATTATTTTCATTTTGATTTCAGGTAATTGGTATCAAAGGCTTGAGAGTTGTAGACGCTTCCATAATGCCAGAAATAATAACGGGACATACAAACATCCCCATAATCATGATTGCGGAGAAAGCAGCTGATATGGTGAAGGAAGACTGGGGCTATCCAATTGATTTTTATTGACAATAATTTGAATTGCAGAAAGTTATTTAAAGAATCGCAGATTTGTTAAAGTATTATCAAACTTTTCTAAACTAAGAAAGTGTAAAACTCTGAAAGGATGTCTGTATGTACATAAATATTTACATGTAATTAGTTAGAGGGCTTCATATTTAAATATTGCGTCTTGTCATTCGTTTTTTTAATAATAAAGAATAAATTTTTGACCCTATTTACCCTAACTTTGAAAAGGAAAGATTGCAGTGGCTATAAAGAAAAGCTAACTAAACATGAAGAGTATATGCTAGTTTAAAATGTATTCTATGTTAACTGAGGTCAGATTCTTACTCCTTTTTCAAGGTGATATGCTAACACTCCGCTTGAATTACAAGAACTCCAGTTAGTAGAAATCATGAAACAAGTTTAGAATTTTAAACTAAACCTGACTCTATAAAATAAATGAAAGCATTTTCCTCCAAAATAAAATTTAATGAGAATCAAACCACAAGCAAACTGAGAAACCCTTGCATTCTACATTTTCTCTTTTCTCTCTTTTGTTTACTACCCTTCTCTTTCCTCAATGATATTCCTAAAAAATAAATGCCACGCAAGTCGTTCAACTTAGGGCAAGGGACTTGCGTTTTTTAAGGAAACCAGTTCTGGATTAAAAAATAAAAAACTGGTTCAAAGAACCGAGGATGAGCTTCCACTTTGCCTGTTCTTTGACTTCTACCTTGTCCTTCGACTTGAAGGGAAGTGAGTGTATTAGCAATGGAATCAAGATTACCCACTCTCGTGAAATTAATTTTTATATTCGCTTTCTGTGAAGTGCAATCTTCCCAAAGAACACCCAGATTCTTTAATTTCCTGAATCTCAAATTTAACTTTTTAAAATTTCTTCATGAGGGTGATCAGTTCGCGTCCATGGAACTTTTAGACACAACTCCAGAGCAGAATTCCGAGTATGATTTCATCGTTGTGGGTGCCGGAAGTGCGGGTGCAACTTTAGCCTCCAGATTGAGTGAAATAGAAGACGCTACAGTTTTGCTTATAGAAGCAGGAAGATCAGAAAATTTAGCAATGGACATTCCTGTATTGCCACATATCTTACAATTCAGCAACGACATTAATTGGAAATACCGCACAGAGCCATCGAACAAGTATTGCCTCGGGATGACTGACCATAGATGCAATTGGCCTCGAGGAAAAGTTATGGGCGGTACAAGTGTCATAAATTACATGATCGCTACGAGAGGACATCCTAACGACTTTGACAGTTGGGCAAGAATGGGAAACAAAGGTTGGTCTTATGAAGATGTGCTTCCTTATTTTAAGAAACTGGAAAACATGCAAATCTCACAATTAAGAAAGGATAGAAGTGTTCACAGTACCAATGGCCCTCTCAGTATCGACTACCCACGATATCGAACTCCAATGGCAAAAGAGTTTCTTGGTGCTGGATTAGAAATGGGTTACAACACAGTTGATTATAATTCAAATCACACATTGGGATTTGCTTACATTCAGGGGACAACTAAGAATGGAGAGAGGATGAGTACAAACAGAGCTTATTTACATCCAATTCGTGACAGAAGGAATCTAATCCTTACTAGGAATAGTTTAGTAGAAAAAGTTTTGATTGATCCTGTTTCAAAAAGAGCCCACGGTGTCCAGTTCATCAAATATGGGAGAAGAATCAGTGTTCGTTCTAGGAAAGAAGTAATTCTTTGTGGCGGAGCCATTGGATCTCCTCAACTATTGATGCTTTCTGGAATTGGACCAAAGAGTCATCTTCAGGAATTCGGGATAAAAGTTATCAAAAACGCTCCAGTGGGAGAAAATCTGATGGACCATGTACCCTATGGGGGTTTAATTTTTCTTGTCAATCAATCGACTCCAATGTTATTGAACAAATTATTTAATCCAACATTTTCCTATATGCAAGATTATCTTAGCAGAAGAGATGGTCCTTTTACAAGTTTCGGTGGTGCTGAAGCCATTGCTTTTATTGACGTAGATCGACCTGGGGTTTCTAGAAGTCTACCAAATGTAGAGTTATGTTTCGCAGGCTTAAGTTTACTGGCTGATCCCGACGCTTACAAACTATATGGTTTGTCTGAAGAATTTTTTCAAAAGATGTATAAAAATGCTGTCAATCGGAATGCATGGACTGTATTCCCAATTGTGTTGAAACCAAAAAGTAGAGGAAAGATTCTCTTGAGGAATAGGCAAGCAGGAAGTGAACCTCGACTTATTGCGAATTATTTTGAAGATCCAGAAGATATGAGGCTAATGATAAAGGCAATTAGAACTGTTATTGCTATCAGTAAATCGAAAGGAATGAGGAAGTTTGGATCTACGTTGTATGAAGTACCGATTCTTGGATGCGAAATGTACGAGTATGATTCGGATCAGTACTGGGAATGTGCTGTAAGAACTTTTCCTTATACCCTCTACCACTTTTCGGGAACTTGCAAGATGGGGCCAGAATGGGATTCGACAGCAGTTGTTAACCCGAGATTACAAGTACTGATTTTAAAAAAAATTGTCTGAACTTGCAAATGAGTTCTAAATATTCAAATATTATATTGGACTAATTGAAATAAATTTTCATTACAGGTGATTGGTGTTAAAGGATTGAGAGTGGTTGATGCTTCGATAATGCCGGAAATAACGTCAGGACACACAAATCTTCCTGTAATCATGATTGCTGAAAAAGCAGCTGACATTGTGAAAGAAGACTGGAATTATCCGATTGAAACTTTTTACTGCTAGTTCTCCAGAATTCATTCCTGATTCTTTTTGCATTAAAAAATTGGTAAAAATGAATTCACACACCTAATAATACAAAAATTATTTATGATAAAAGATGTTCAGATTACATAAGAAAGAGATTTTTTAATACCAGAGTGTAAACTGTTTCTAACTCGTTATCTTCGGAAAAAAATTAGAAATTAATTTCTATCATTTGTAAAAGAAACTGTCGACAACTGACACTTCATGCGGAAAGTTAAAACTATTATATTAGGTCAGCGATGGCAACGGACGCATTATGTAAAAGGCTTCTGGTGTTTGGACAACCTGTTTGAAATTTACATATAAGTACCACTCTATTGTCCCTCTCCTAAATTAAAATACTCTATTATGTATAAGTAGTAAGATAAGACAATTAATTATCTTTTTTCATTATGCAAATTGAGACTAGAATACAACGGAAAAATAAAATATTATAATAATGATTTGAAAAAATAATTTTACTGCACAGCAAACAGTAATAAAAGTTTGTAAGTTTCAGATTGTTTAAAACATTTTTTCTTTAATCTCCTTTTTTAAATAAACTGCTTTACTGGTAAATATAATATAAAATAAATTTTAGTATTAACTTTCACCAGAAGATGACTCCTATGGTCGATATTATCCCAGCGATAATAAATAACCCAGTTTAAAATGTAGTGTTTTATTCTGGTTTTAGACTAGATAGAAATAATCCACTTAAATAACAAATTTGATGTTCAATATGCATATATAGTATATACCACATATACAATATACACGTACGATACAAAATTTTAAAAATGCAAATTTTTATAACGAACCTTAATTAGCGAGTTAGCAAATTTCTAAAAATAAGATACAATGCGTGTAGCGTACATGAAATAAAATTGTTCTTATTTATGTTTTAAATAAACCTTTCTCCAGCAAATTAAAATATCTCGCCATAGAATATGTATCTATTTAATCTCTTCATTAGTTTAATAACTCATTAGATTATTACGTACTGTTACTGAAATTTGTTAAACGTTTTATACTATAGAAAATAATTCCAATTTATTTTAATGTTCAAATATGCAACAACTCTATCTCCATTGACCACTTTCTTTTCATCATTTGAAAAATTGAAAAATATTCCGGACTAATTTCAAGTGAAAGTTAAAAGATTGAAGAATTGCTAGAAAAGCAATTTAAATCTATAGAGAAGGTACTTTAAATAATATTACTTTCCGTGCTTGGATCAATAAAAGCTGATAAATCGGTAATCATTGGCATCATGAAACATGAATATCGGTTATTTACAGAATATAATAAATAATATTATCTTTCAATACCAAAATTAAATGTAAATAGTGAAATAAATCGATTTATCAAAGATTCATAATGTAATTTTCACGATTTTTAGAAACTCTTGTTTGAAAACATAAGCAACTAAGAATAAAACTAGCACCCCTTGGTTTCTATAGAAATGAGAGAAACGAACAGAAATTGTTGAAAACATAAATCATGAAAATTTTTCTTCCACTTTTCTCTTCAAATTTTAAAGTGCAACTTCAAGATTGAGTAAAATAATTGTGTCATCTCGAACAGAGTGTATCAGACTTTATCAAAATGTGTCACGTACTGCAGATTTTTAACGAATCATTTTTGCATGCACAAGAATGAAAGAAAATCAAGCCTGAATTGATAAATGACACTCATTAAGCCAACAAAACAGTATCTGATCAACGTAATGGAAAAAATAAAATTTCATATATGTTGATGAGAGAAAAAGGGCTATCACTTAGAAATCACCTGCGGAGATGGCCAGACGAAATGCTCAGTAAAAGTCAGAAAAAAGAGGGTAGGGGTGACAAAAGATTGTCCACTATAAAACTTGGGTCTTGGACTTTAGTAGATATTACGTGAGCATCTCGAGAAAGCGCATTTCTCTAGTGGATCTCGAACCGGAGAGCAGCCCATTACATTTGCCGCCTTCGCCGGGACCCAGTACGTATAAAACATAAACAAAAAAATTGTATACGGTCGTTAGACTTTTAACGATATGTCGAGATTGAGATCAGTTGAAACGTGCTTGTCAAAAAACGGTGGAGGTGTTGTGTAATTTATAAAAATGGGACAATGGGAAGATCACTTGGGAAAACATCAACGAAGCTGACATCTGCAGTTTCTGGGACAATGCCATTTTAAGGGTGCATATAGAAAGGAAAACGTCAAACGCATTCCATTCAAGTATATTCGACCTGGATTTGTCTCAATGATTCTGTTTTGTGCATAATTTCCTTTTATGTAACTTGACCAATGCGAAAAATGAACACATAACATGTCACTGAACCAGTATATTATCGCAAGGAAATACTAAAGAGATGCAGAAAGCAAAAAGGATTGTTGTAATAAAATAGGAAGTGTTTAAACTCCAGTTGCAAAGTATTTTTTGTTATGCTCTCAATATTGAACAGGGGAGATCACTCTACAGTAGGCAGTGTAAATTTCTTAGATTTAAATATTGCAATTTAAATAAATGACCGAAGTCTTTTTTTGCACTTTCGTGAGGCTTATGTATTCAATTAACTATATTTATACAAAAGGACGTTAATGAAGTAATTACTTTGCTGTTTTGAGAAATTTTATAAAACGGTGTAGTGATTTGAATTTTTATAAGCCCTTTCAATTTATGATATAAGAAATATAGATAAAATAGGACTTTGGTGAATATCGGAAATATCGGTGAATATCGGTGCGTTTTCTGAATATTTATAAAATCACCTACTGTAAAATCTTACTAACTAGGGCGGATTCCCCTACCATCAATTTTGGCGTTCTTTTAAATGTAAAATCAAGCTTCTCTGGAAATTTTCGATTTTTTAGATATATAAGTTTTATTTATTTTTACTTAAGGAATATTCATACTATGTATTAGAAAACTAACGATAAAAGTATTCGACCTAATGCCCAAGCTGTAGTTCGGATCCCTGACTATGCATGTTTCGCAAGATTAGGGTCAATAGGGGAAGAAAGGCTTTGTTGAAACTATGAGAAGACCTACGGGGGAAACGAAGGGTGATGTTAGGGAAACCGTGGTTGGTGGAAAACCCTAATAACAAAAATAATACTAAAATCAATAACTAAATTTTTCAACCTCCTTGAGCCAACTAAGATTAATATTAAATTCTCTAAGATTAATATTTCATTCTCTAACCACATAAATATTCGAAACTTTTTTCTACACCTATCTAAATAAACTGTCATTAATTTCAGCGAGATGCTTTCTCCGTTCTCACTCATACTTTCAATATTGGTCATTGGGTCATCTGCAAGTGGGCAGAGCGTTTTAAACTTGATCAGCAACTCTAACCAGATAACCAACAAGATAATCACGAATGTGAATACGACAAGCGGCAAATATGACTTCATCGTAATCGGGGCTGGATCTGGTGGGTCTGTAATTGCCAACAGACTCTCAGAAAATAAAAGATGGAGAGTGCTCTTGTTGGAAGCAGGAAATCCTGAGGGTATACTCAATCAAATCCCGATCCTGGTTAGCTATTTCCAGCTGACGGACTACAACTGGGGCTACAAAGTGGAACCGCAGAATAATGCCTGTTTAGGCATGAACAATAGGCAATGTCCATGGCCACGAGGAAAGTCTCTTGGTGGCACAAGCACTCTGAATTACATGATCCACACTCGAGGAAACAAACTCGACTACAATTTGTGGGCTCAAATGGGAAACGAAGGCTGGTCCTACGAAGAACTATTGCCCTATTTCAAAAAGAGTGAAAGATTTCAAGTTCCAGGTGAGTTGACTCCAATGAAATATTTATTCTGACTTCAAATCAAAAGAATCTTTAGAAACCATCAGGTTTCTAAAGATTCTTGCGCACAGGGCCGTGCGCAAGGGGTGGGGGGTTTAAACCCCCCCAAAGACAAATTAAAATAAAAAATAAGATTTTATTTTACGCCACTGAGAAAAATGGATTGTACGGTTTACGATCTTGGAAGGTTAACTATGGGATAGCGATCTAGATATATTAAACCGTACAATCTGGATGTTAAATCGTATAATCTAAATGTTAATTAATGCTAATTTCTAAAATCCTGGATTATAAAACTCATAATCTAGATTATACGGTTTAAGATCCAGATTGTACTGTTTAATATCTATAGATCGCTGTCCTAAATCTTACAATCTATTTTTCTCAGTGCGTTAAAGACGATCGTTTGAAGAAAATTTTTTTATTGTAACATATGAATTAATCATAAAAATATTTCGACCCCCCCAACATGAATTCCTGCGAACGGCCCTGCATACGGCTAATAAATAATTTACGTGACAATAATATACAGCTAACAAATTTCTACACCCCCTTCACGCGACAATAACATGCGGCTAACAAATTCCAACACCCCTTTTACGTGACGATGATATACGGCTAACAAATTCCAACACCTCCTTTACGTGACAATAATATACGTCTAACAAATTTAAAACATCCCCTTTACATGAGAATAATACACTGCTAACAAATTACAACACCCGATTTACGTGACAATAACATATGGCTAACCCCCTTTACGTGACAATAATATACGGCTAACAAATTCCAACACCCCCTTTACATGACAATAATATACAGCTGAAAAATTTAAAACACCCCATTTACGTGATAATAATATACGCTTAACAAAATACAACACCCCCTTTACGTGACAATAATATACGGTTAACAAATTCAAAACACCCCCTTTACGTAAAGGGGGTGTTGAAATTTTTTAGCCGTATATTATTGTCACGTAAAGGGGGTGATGGAATTTGATGGCCCTATATTATTGTCACGTAAAGGGGGTGACGGAATTTGATGGTCGTATATTATTGTCACGTAAAGGTGGTGATGGAATTTGCTGGCCGTATATTATTGTCCCGAAAAGTGGGTGTTAAAATTCTCTAGCCATATATTATTGTTACGTAAACGGGGTGTTGAAATTCTTTTGCCGTATATTATTGTCACGTAAAAGGGGTGATAGAATTTGTTGGCCGTATATTATTGTCCCGTAAAGGGGGTGTTGAAATTTTTTAGCCGTATATTATTGTCACGTAAAGGGGGTCATGGAATTTGATGGCCGTATATTATTGTTACGTAAAGGGGGTGTTGGAATTTGATGGTCGTATATTATTGTCACGTAAAGGGGGTGATGGAATTTGTTAGCTGTATATTATTGTCTCGTAATGGGGTGTTGTAATTTGTTAGCTGTATGTTATTGTCACATCAAGGGGGAGTTGGAATTTGTTATCCGTATATTATTGTCACGTAAAGGGGGGTTGGAATTTGTTAGCCGTATATCATTGTCACGTAAAGGGGGTGTTGGAATTTGATGGTCGTATATTATTGTCACGTAAAGGGGGTGATGGAATTTGTTGGCCGTATATTATTGTCCCGTAAAAGGGGTGTTGAAATTTTTTAGCCATATATTATTGTTATGTAAAGGGGGTGTTGAAATTTTTTAGCCGTATATTATTGTCACGTAAAGGGGGTGATGGAATTTGTTGACCGTCTATTATTGTCCCGTAAAGGGGGTGTTGGAATTTTTCAGCCGTATATTATTGTCCCGTAAAGGGGCTGTTGGATTTTGTTAGCCGTATATTATTGTCACGTAAAGGGGGTGTTGAAATTTTTAGCCGTATATCATTGCCACGTAAAGGGGGTGTTGGAATTTGTTAGCCGTATATTATTGTCACGTAAAGGGGGGTTGGAATTTGTTAGCCGTATATCATTGTCACGTGAAGGGGGTGTTGGCTGGGCCGTGCGCAAGGGGGGTGGGGGTTTAACCCCCTTCCTTAGAAAAATTAAAATAAAAAATAAGATTTTATTTTACGTCAAAGATCATCGTTTGAAGGAAATTTTTTAATTGTAATATATGAATTAATTATAAAAATTTTTTGAACCCCCCCCCCAATATGAATTCCTGCGCACACTCCTGCTGATGCAAAACTCCTTAAATTTTATTTATATTTTAAGAATCACAGGGCTACCTATTTTTACTGTAAAGAAAATTATATATATATATATATGTTCCAGAACTCGAATCTTGTATATCTGTCACCTTTCACTCTCATCTGAATTTGCGTCTAAATCTCATCTATTATTGTAAATCTAAATGTGATACAACTTTCTTAATTAAAAATTCCGAATTTGCATTCAACTAGAAATTTCTAATGTTATGTGTGATAAAAACGAAAGAAGCATATTGTGAAATATAAAGAGTTAGTTCTGTGTACTCAGTTAGATATGTGATCACACGAATTGCCACACCCCTTTAATTAACTGAAAACCACCAACGATCGAAGTCCTTTTAAATATAGAAACTAATGACTAGCGTAGACCATTACTTTCATTTCATTATAATTACATTTCACAGAAGTCTCGATAAAAAAATATATTTATCACTGTAATATGCTTACCTTTATTTATAAAATATATTTTTAGGAATTGTAAATTCAAGCTATCATGGACAAGATGGTTATCTATGCGTCGAGCATGTGCCTTACCACTCTGAACTAGCCTCTGCTTTTTTAAAAGCCGGCAAAGAATTAGGATATAAAATAAATGACCCGAATGGAGAGGATCAAGTCGGATTTTCATATATTCAAGTGAACATGGACCACGGCGCTAGATGCAGTGCGGCAACAGCTTACCTAAAGGTAGAACGACCAAACTTGGAAATATTGACCGGTGCTAGAGTGACGAAAATTTTAATCAATAAAGATAAACAAGCTTATGGAGTAGAATTCGTCAAAGATTCAAAAAGACAACGAGTTCAGTGTACGAAAGAAGTTATTTTATCAGCGGGTACTATAGATTCCGCTAAACTATTAATGCTCTCAGGAGTAGGCCCTAAGAATCATTTGGAAGAGCTAGGAATTCCAGTAATCCAGGATTCAAAAGTCGGATACAATTTATACGAGCACGTCGGATTCTTGGGACTCACAATTATGGTTAACCAGTCTGTTACTCTTCTTCAAAGCAGAATATCCAGGTATTTTCTTAAAAAATTATTATTAAGAACTAGCAATATTACGAATATTTACGAAATTTATTTGAATCATCGAGAATATCAAGGGATTATACGAAATTTATTGAGGTTTTATAGAATTTTAAGAAATTTTGACTCATTTGGCTTGGTCAAGTCCCTTAAAAATTCAATTAGATAGTTTTGTTCGCAAATCTGTTTTTAACTGTTATTTCAAATGCAGGCCATCGAATTTGCTGAAATACGTTGTGGAGAGGTCTGGTCCACTTTCAATACCAGGAGGCGCTGAAGCTCTCGCTTTTATTAGAACAAAATATGCTCCAGATTCAAGACCGGATGTTGAACTCCTATTCGCATCCGGATCTCTGCATTCGGATGGAGGACTCTTTCTGAGAAGAGGACTTGGAATTTCGGATGAACTTTACAACACCGTCTACAAACCAATCGAAAATAAAGACGCCGTTTCGATCTGGCCAATTGTTCAATATCCTAGAAGTGTTGGTCGAGTAAAACTAAAATCAAAAAACCCTTTCACTGCACCTATTCTTGAAACGAACTTCTTCACCCATCCCGCCGACGTGGAGATCATCCTCGAGGGTTTGAAGCACGCGATCAATATTACAAAAACGCAATCTTTCCAAGCCTATGGAGCTAAATTACATGACATTAAAATTCCAGGATGTGTGAATTTTGAGTTTGCTAGTGACGATTATTGGCGTTGTGCGATCAAGCATCTGCCTTCCATGATGAATCACGAATTAGGAACAGTGAAAATGGGGCCGAAAAGTGATCTAAACGCAGTTGTGGATCCAGAACTCAGGGTTCATGGTGTCGAGAAACTAAGGGTGGTCGACGCTTCTGTTATGCCCGCCATGACCACAGGGCACATAAATGCAGGAATCTTCATGGTCGGGGAGAAAGGCGCCGACTTGATCAAACACACATGGAAAGATACAGTAAAACCAAGTAAACGAAAATAAACGAAGATCTACAAAAAATATAAGATTTTATGAAGATCTATAAGAAAAATTCATAGAATGTTGGATGAGGATACCCATATTTTAAATTATTATTACGTTTGTAAATATTTTTGCTTTTAGATTCAAAATTTTTTATGTCTGAAATTTTTGTTCTATTGAGTGTGAAGAAACTCTAATTATGAGCTGCAATTCATCAATGTGTTTCATTTTTGTTGAAAATTGTACATAGTTATTGTAAATACCCAAGATTTGTAATAAAAAATGAACAAAAGATTTGTATTTTTTTTTACGTACATGCAACTTTCCTATTAGAGACTTTTAAAATTTCAACGATTGCTTTAAAACAGTGGTTTTGTAAATATGTAGTGAAGACTGATAAGAATAATTAGATATAGAAAAAATTTGTGACGCATCACAATAACTTTTACTAATCTCTAAAGCAAGAAATAATAAAAGGATAATAAAACACAAGCGTGCATGTTTTATTATGCAATAGCAGAAATTCACTCGACGCTGCCTAGGATTTTAAGAGATTTCAAGTGACTTTAAGGAACTGAAAAAGATTTTAAAAGACTTTCAAAAAGTTTTAAGAAAATCTACCGTACAAATTTTTTACGCCCTACAAAATTTCGTTTCGAAAGTCTCAAGGAAGCCTATTCGGAACTACTGAAGTAATGTATATTCCCTTAAAAAAGGACTTGAAGAATTGTCATCAGGGAAAGAATTTAATATATAAGATTAAAAGTAATAATTACTTCCTTATTGTATTAAATTTCATGACGCAATTCAAACTTTCCGGATTCAATTATTTATTGCAATAAAAGTTAATTGTCACTAAAGATTTATTATTATTTATTAACGGTCTTCACTTTAGAAATTATTTCTAGTGAATGTCGCCTCACTTGCCTTAATTGAACTTTCACGAAAGGTCAAGTATCTAATTTTGTGACGTAATAATACAGACACGTAGTGGAATCTAAAATCTAGACCAAGAGATACAAGTTTCTGATTCTAAGGTGTATACACTTTAACTATTTTCCTATAATATGGCGTGATGTATTTAATAATGCATCACTAGAGAAGAATATTTAAATAACTTTATCAGATACGACGATACGAGTTCGAAGGCTTGGGGTTTCCCAACTTATTTTTACACTTGCGTGCTGGAAATTCCAAATGTTAGTAAACATTATCAATATCAAAGATATTATTTCCCGGCGAAGTTTTGTGCCCACAGATTATGGGGCACTAATAATTATGTTTCTTTCATAATTTATTTAAGTTTATGAAGTTTAAACTGCAACGAACTTAGAACTTTGGAAAGAATATTTTCTTCTTTTTTTTAATATACTGATTCTTCTTCCAAGGCTATTTTAGAGACTCCACTATATGAATCATTACGCAACAAATGGATGAAATGAACGTGTTTGTGGCACAGTATGAAAAGTTGAATATGTAATTCAAAAGCGAAATGTTATCGATTACTATTAATAGTTTCTTATCA
This sequence comes from Synergus gifuensis, assembly GCA_904066015.1. Classification (NCBI taxonomy): domain Eukaryota; kingdom Metazoa; phylum Arthropoda; class Insecta; order Hymenoptera; family Cynipidae; genus Synergus; species Synergus gifuensis. The sequence continues at coordinate 6,586,104 of CAJFCO010000030.1, forward strand.
AGCGAACCAGAGACGAAGTAAATATATATATTTTTTTTTAGAAATATCGCATTATTCTGTAAAAAAAAAAGAATCCCATTAATTATGCAATAAATGATTGCTTTGTTTACTAAAGATAACCTGTGATTCTTCGTTAAATTTAAAACATGCATGAGTGATAAGATACAACTGCCAAGTGCTAATATAAAATATACGCAGTCGCATATCATTTAAATAATAAATCACTACTAACTACTTTAAAATAAAACAAGAATTTAAGGCATTAATTTTTGAAGAAAAGGAGAAACATACAAGAACTAAATTCCGTATGAATCATTTTAATGAAGATAAGAGAATTATCAGCGACAATTCTATAGAAATAGCTATGCTTTAAGAAATGAAAATTTTTAGAAAATATAGTTAAAAATAAAAGTGTTTACAAAAATATATACATGCATGCATATAAACATATATAAACATCCAACATTTACTTCTCATTGTAATTGATTTTTCTGCAAGTTTGTATAAAAGTGTGCTTTTGTTTACGACAATACGACACTAAGCTTTAATAAAACAGAATTTTTCCATTGCAGGAACTGTACATTACATATTCTCAAAATAATCAATAAACACATTAACTCCTCTTACTTTGTCTGAAAACAGCATTAACTTGAAAAAGTTAGGTTATTTACATACAGTCAATTTGACTTAAAAAAGGAACCAAAAATTCGAAGTCATAATATTGATTTATGCGAATGCTCATTCATATCAAGCAATGGAAATAAAACATCCCTGTCAGTGAAAATTGCCTATAGAAAATGTGTGACATAGAAAATTGTAACCTCAAAATGGGACTTGTCTATTTTGCTCCGCGACAAGAGCTAAACAAATACGAAAATATTTGCTAGGTGTCTAAGAGAAATGTTTATGTTCCACGAGAAAAGCGAGAAATTTTTATTTAAAAAGTATTGTTTACAATTCTTACCTGATACGACAAGCGCCTCATTCGGACCGCAAGTATGAATGTTTCCCATGTCTTCAGCTCTAGTTGCAAATCCACAGGCAAAAACAAACCGGCACTTCACTGACACTTTTTGGAGAGCACTTTTTCACAGAAATAATGAATTTTTTAAATTCGGCACTGACACGACATTTGTTAACCCAAAAAAAGACCTAAAAAGAGTCGCACGAGTCGTTCGAGAGGGATGCGCGATTCTATCCTTCAAATGTCCGGGTTCGTAGGGTAGGGTATGTTTCCGAAAGCCACTCCAAAGCATTCGTCGCTCCCTTCTTTTGTAGCTCATCCGTAGCGATTCAGATAGCTTGCAAACAGTGTTACCAATGATAAATGCAAGCAGATATAATGTATGGTACAAGCGATCATTAAAAATACTGACAATTCTTATAAAAAGCCCGATTTTTAAAGTTAAAACGAAAGGATTAGATTATGTAACCGGATTAACGTTTAATCCATTTTCAGACACACTAAATAATTATTTATACGAAATAATATTTATTATGCAATAATTCAAAGATTAGAAACACAGAATCACTAGTTTATCGAATATTTAGCAAAGTATGTAAAAGCATTTATTGCGATCTAAAAGATACAATGGCCAACTGACAAAACCACCCTAATTTTAGGGAATTGTATAGTTGCAGCGTTGCAGGTAGTTGTTATTTTTATTTTTTTAAAAAAAGCTCCTTTGACAGCAGTGCTCCCAAAATTGACTCACTGCGCGCGCACCGTGTGATGGCTTCCTGCTGGAGAAATTCTGCTATTGGCTGTAATCTGGCGCGCGATTCAAAATCGACTTCAATTAATTGGATTTTGAATCGCGCGCCAAATTTTAACCAATGGCAGCATTTCTACAGCCGGAAGCCAACGTGTGCTGTGCGCGCAGGGAGCCAACTTTGAAAGCACTGAGTTTCCACCCTATATTACATTGAGTACATTCAGACATTTGCAGGATTTGCAGGTTATTCTCTTGAAAAACATATAATAAAGTAATTTTTGACACATTTACCGGAAAAAATAGACGATAGAGAAGAAACGGGGATTTTTCGTTTATCAGTAGTGAATTTCAGTCTAAATTTATAATATGTGTGAGAAAGGAATTAAAGAAGAGACTTTGTCGTGTCATGTCTAACAATATAAATGACAGATGGATTGACGTGTACCGTCAAAGAGAAATTTTTAACCAGAAGTGTAAGGAAGACCCTTTTTATGAAAATCTTGTTTTATACTTGGACTTCTTCACTATAAAAAATTAAGCAGAGTTTTTCTGCTATAACTAGGTCATATATCCTATTTAGATTGTTATAAAATGTTTGGTCAATAAAACTTTTTCAATGTCTTTTATTGTCATAAAAATAAATACATATCAATCTTTTTAATGAAAGGCATGTCATTTAATAATATTTGTGAAAGAAGCCTTAATGGAAAATGTTTAAAGAGAATTTGCTAGACCTGATGCTTGTCAGTGAACTTTTTTTGAAACTGTATTAATAAAATTTTGCATGCTTCTTATAGAAAGATAACAGGAAAACCAAAATGGGTTCAACTCCAAGTCGGTATGATGACTTTTCGAAAAACACGTATTTAGAACGCTTTTGCAGTAAAGAATCCATACCTCCCAGTGATCCCTTCTGGAACAAATTTTTATCATACAACATACGCCCACCTTTAACAAGAAATGATCAGATTGAATTGGACTCTACTTTAGATATAACTTGCCAACATTTGCTTGCCAACAATCAAACAACGGGGAATATAGGTTCGCTGATAGAAGTTTCACTTGCAAGAATGGCCGAACTTCTTATGTCTAAGCAGTCAGAAAAGTATGTAAATCTAATAAGATAGATGCTAATCCATAAAATTAATTAACAGAATTTATATTAATATTTTAAATCACTCTTTTTCTAGTATTATGTACGCCTGGCAAACGTATAATGCATTATTCGCAATAAGGTGCGTTTTGAAGTACCTTATCGAAACAGTAGGAGAAGCAGAAATGGTTCAACACACAGAAGTTTATGCAGATCCTTCTGAAGTACAAGAAGCGACACCTGTTCGATTGCAAGCTTTTTTTGAAGCTTTGAGAGACGTTATTGTCAACGTACCTCTTTGGTAAAGACTTCCTATTCATCTATGTATAGTAATTAATAAAAATGTAGCCCTTTATTTTCAAACAAGTTGACTCAAAAAACGGCTCATCTGTTTTTAATGAAATTTATTGTGAATTTAATTCATTGATCTCTTGACAGCGAATTTACCTACCTTGTACATCTGGAGGCGATTAACTGTCTACTCGTGATGCTCTCCGTGCAATTGTTTTCACAGACTTCAGCAGAATACAGTACTATTTACAGAATCATAATGCATGAAGAGCAAGCACCTATTTTAGTTTGCACATTGCTAAATAACTTTGCTGAACAAGAACATGCACCACCTGGTTTACTCACCCAACCACCAGGAAGTAGCATTGTTCTAAGCATTGCCGGTGAGATGTCTTTAAATATCTTATGTCACTTATACATTAATAAACGTATTTTATTAATCATCTTTGCTGAAAACAGCTGGTTTGTGGAATGTTATCACCATGGGAATGGGAAATGCTCGAAAAAATGTACAAATAAGCAATGGAGGCTCGAGTGAGGAAATTGAACGAAAGCGCGATACTGAGACTCCCTTGGCTAGTCAGTCCTTGTTACTTTTACTAGTTTTGACAAATCACTGGACGACTTCTCATAATCCATATCGAGATGCTTTATTTTCGTTTGCAAATGTGCAAGGTGAAATTTCTTTTAACATTAATTACTCCAGAAAAAATAACAATCTTAATTATCCATGGTATAATCCTCCCGTTTTTTTGATCAGTTGCAGATGGTCATTCCGCAGTACAATCTCAAGTGATTCCATCATTTAGATTCAATTTCAATAAACTATATTCTACGATTTGTAAAATAACGAATACGGATGAAGTGACGCTGCTTTTGTATATGCTTCTGCATAGAAACCCAAACGTTAAAGAGTATATTATGAAACGATCTGATATCCACTTGTTGGTAAGACCTTATTTATGAAATCTTCATACTATACTATTATAAATATTAAAAATTTTGTAATTTTCAGGTGATACCAATTCTGAGAATTTTGTATCACGCACCAGACAACACGTCCCACCATATTTACATGTCCCTCATAATTCTTTTAATTTTGAGCGAAGATGAGTTATTTAACAAAAGAGTTCATGAAATCGTGAGTTTACGTCACTTTCTTTAAATACTTTCTTATCGATGACATTTACTACATTTTATAAAAACTCTTTCAGACTTTAAAAGATATAAAATGGTACACAGAAAGATCCATAAGTGAAATTTCTCTTGGTGGTCTGCTTATTCTGATTGTTATCAGAACAGTTCAGTACAATATGTTAAAAATGAGGGTAAGTGTGATTTTTGCGAAGAAAGACTTGAGTTACGATTGTAATTGATTGAACCTTTTCTTATCACTAGGATAAATATCTCCATACGAATTGTTTGGCAGCTTTAGCGAATATGTCAGGTCAATTTAGAAATTTGCATCCCTATGTAAGTCAGAGGCTGATCAGCTTATTCGAAACCCTGGCAAAAAAGCATGTTAAATTAGAGGCAAAAATACGCGGTCAGCCACCGACAAATTCCACTGATGTGGTCATTAATACAAACGGAAGTGTCGTAAATGCAGACGTGGTAAGTAAGAAATTTGACGTCATATTTACCTATTTAAATATTTCATTTTAAAATCAATTATTATTCATTACATTTGAAGTATTTATACAGAAATTTTATTAACAATAATAATATATTATTCAGATTCAGGATCTAACTATTCTGGAAGAAGTTCTGCGAATGGTGCTAGAGATAATAAACAGTTGTCTGACACATCAGTTACCCCATAATCCCAATCTGGTATACACGCTTCTCTACAAGAAAGACATTTTCCAACCCTTCAGGGTTCACTCCGCTTTCCAAGACATCGTGCAAAACATCGATTCTGTAATCAATTTTTTCTCTTACAAATTAGAGCAATCAGACCAATCACAAATTGGTGTCAGTGAAGTATTAGCTACCATTCAACAAGGAACTAGTCAGTGGCCAAAGGATCGACTACGGGTACTCTATTCTGTCAATTTTTAATACAAAGAAAACATTTTTACGGTATTTGAGACCCCTTATTTTCATTTTTTCTTTCTTCAGAAATTCCCAGAACTGAAATTTAAATACGTTGAGGAAGAACAGCCAGAGGAATTCTTCATTCCCTATGTGTGGAGCGTTGTTTGTCAAAGTGCTTTGCTTCATTGGAGTGCGGAAAATATTAAATTATATTTGCCAAATAGCGGTGAGCAAACTACTACGATTGTCGTTTGCTGATGGACGATGGTTTTTACATTCTCATCAGAGAAGGTATTAGATTTGTGCAAAATTTCCCCCCCCC
>CAJFCO010000030.1:6591661-6635170 GCA_904066015.1 Synergus gifuensis
TTTTTACGAATGTGTCTGTCTGTCTGTCTGTCTGTCTGTCTGTCTGTCTGTCTGTCTGTCTGTCTGTCTGTCTGTCTGTCTGTCTGTCTGTCTGTCTGTCTGTCTGTCTGTCTGTCTGTCTGTCTGTGGCCGTATATTTTGTTTGTGAGCACGATAACTTTCGAAAGAATTGACAGATTGGATTGTCCTTTGGTATACTCTTTAAGTGTCCTAAAATGAAGGTCAAGTTCGTTGGCCAGCCATTTTGGATAAAAATTCAAAAAGTGGGAGCATTTTGAAAAATTTTGAAACCACTTTTTTTTTTAATCTAGAAATTCTAATGACGCACGTTCGTAGTACTCAAAAAGTCGAACAATTTTTCTTAATGACTTTTTTGGATCAAAACAAAATTGAAAGACTTATAACATTTTGAAAATCCAAAAAAATCAAAGAAAACTTAAATTAGAAGCCGAACAACGCACGATATGAAAAAAAGTCTAAAGATGAAAAATGTTTCTTTTTGAACGCCCTATAGGATCCGCATAACAACTTTTTGAATTTCCTTAAAAAATCGAAAATTCAAATTTTGAGCCAAAAAACGCGAGATGCAGAGAAAATGATAAGAAATATAATTATTCGCCTTAAAAAGATCTACAAGTTCTCCTTTGGCCATTTTTCAATAGGATGAGTAGTTTTCGTTTAAATGGTGAAAAATATTGTTAAACAGAGCCGAGCGCGGAGCGCGAGCTTTAAATCAAATATCGAGCGCGAAGCGCGAGTGCCCTGATGAGAATGTGCTCCTTAAGGTCGATAGAACCTTAAGTAAATTAGTTAAATTTTGCATTCAAAGCTGTAATTTAATTTAATTTAATTAAATTTTTAAAAATATAAATTACAAATATACAAAAATAAATTAAAATATAAAAATATAAATTATGTAATTTAATTAAATTAAAAAAAAAACATATATCTTTAAGCGTCCTGTAAAGCGCAAGCTTCACTAAGGGCACAAGCGCGCGAAGCGCGCAACACGGAGCGCGAAGCGCGACGTGTATATATATCGGAGCGCGAAGCGCGACGATCGAACTATATTCGACCCCCCGCGCGCCGTAGGCGCGCTCATTTTTGCGAGCGAAGCGAGCCGCGCGCGAAGCGCGCGATGAGAATGTGCCCGCGAAGCGGGCAGATTTTTTTCATCCCTTTCGTGGAAGGTACGCTAATTATTAATAACTATGGCTAAATTCATTTCAAATCAGGCTCGACACGTACTAATCATAGAATCGTCTGAGAATGAAATACGCTGTTTGAAATGAATTCAATCCAATACACCCGATACAGTTTTACCAATTTTATAGTATACCAATTTTTACTCTTTAAAATTAAAAACTTTCAGTGTAGATCGCTACCATTGTGGAGCTTATTACATTCACGCATCTAATAAATGAAAAGAGAATGAGAACCTGAATATCACCACAATGACGTATGAATTATCATTAAGGTTTGTTTCTGTTGTGCAATATTGATAAGAAAAAGTACAATTATTTGTGAGCAGGCTCTAAAATAATTCAATTACTACTTATGAATTTAATTCAGTGAAAATCTGAATGATGTTTTTCATACTGTAAATTTTGTTAATTTTCAAAAAATAATTTCTGTAAAACAATTTTTTTACTGCTAGTTGTACATATACAATCTTAAATTTAAGCTCGACATGATGACTGCATAGATGTTCAAGAAACATAATTCTCAACATTTGTACATAGAATAATCTTAGCGAATGCCGCAAATAAACAATTCTATTATTTATAACAAAGAATATCTTAAGTTTTAACTTTATTTCTAAGTGTAAGAGGATTCGTCATGCCGTATATTTAATCTATGCCAAATGGCGAAATCTACATTGTAAACTACCTCCATGATGATTCACAAATTGTCACACATCCACGTAAATAAGAACCTAAATGATAAAAAGTAAAACAACAATCAGTCAAGAGTAGTCTATATGTTTTTCTTTAGCTATTTAACCAAGGTTTATTTATTCGCCATTTGGCATAGAAGAAATATGGCACTGGGTAAGATAAAGGTTGAAAAGTGACTAACGCACAATTTCGAATGTACACCTTTATTAAACAAATACACGTTCGGATAGTTATTTCATTTTTTCTAGCATGTGCAGTGTGTATATGCGCATGAGTGATACTATTGTTAATACACTGTTTTCGAACAATCTTGGTTTTTTTTTTGTGGATTAAAAAGGTAATTTGACATTTCTGTGCGCCACGGACGACGCCACTGAGAAACTCAGGGTGTCGCGTTAAGTAAATTAGACTTTTAGTTACTCAAAACGTGTTAGCAATACAGCGGTACTTAATTCCTTATATATTGTATTCTTTTATCTTTATATTTAAATCTTATTAGTTAACACACCAATGGTAATGGGAGGGAATTTAGTCAGCTCATAATAATATTTCAGTACAGCCTAACTAGTCGATAATAGGTGATTAGTTTATGTCGTAACGTTAATATATATACATGTCAATGTATATATACTTCATATATAATATCAGTATTCTTGCGTTATCATCATACTTAAGTGTCACTTGCGGTGTGCATTCGTGTCTACTTCTGCAATCGCGCGTGTTGGGTATGTGTGTGTGTAATTTCCTTTTTTTCAGTTATGAGACATGCATTACACCCTTTGCATTTAAAGCGTGCAACGAGCTCCTCCACAACACTGTTAATCTTTAGATCATTCTTCCAAAATCGAGATTTTCCTAATTACATACAATTTCAAATAAGTAGTACCTTAGTTCGCTAACACCATCTTAATAGTGATTCACGTACACACCTAATTATTCTCTCAGAGAAAAGGTCTCTCCACTGAGATCGAGACAGTAATTTCTAATTTTACTCGAATTTGATATGACTTGGGAGTATATTTTCCACGAGTACAGATTACACGCTCAAAAAAACGATGCTTGCAAATCGACTCGTTCCAACAAAATTATCTAACCCAGAATCTCTCAGAAAAAAAACTTTGCTCTCATTAAACATAAAATACTAAAATAAAGCTCAAATCAGTCTTTAAAATATTAATTTTTAATGCTAATTTAAAGTACACGTTTTAAAAACTTTTAGAATTTCGCTTGATAGATTCTTCTGAGAAACTCTGATATTCATTTTATTTTCTACCCAGTTTCGATTGCGTTGATTTATTAAGTACGTCATTGACTGTGGACATTCGTGTAGACTATTCATAATCCGAACCATGAATTAAAAGCGAGTCTACTCTGCAAGACTTTCGAAAAGTTTAGCCGATCGATTGATGCTTATAAAAGCGTCACTGATTTTCCAATAGAGCCTTTCTTTAGATTTATGTCATACATCATTTTGGTAGTACAGTTTAGTACGTCATTTTAGCATTTAGCGCATGATTTTACCTAGTAAATGATTTTATGGATTTTACGTAGTTATTATCCCAATCGAATATTGCTCGGAACTTCCGTAAGAAAACTTTAAACTCCCACAACTACCTGAAAATTACAGACACAATTGCAAACACCTAAATACCTTAAAACTTTCACACGAATACCAATATGTTTTTTTTTTAAGTCAAAGAAAAGAAATTTACACGGGTCGAAACCAAACCGAGAATTAGAGCGACTATTGAGAAAAAGTAGTAGAAAATTTAGGCTTTCCGTACGTGAGTGTTACACACGTTTCTGGACTGAATTTCTTCAACGATTGTACTATCTCTATAAATACATATAAACTTAGTCTTACATCTAATCGACGCAGCACGCTATGGAGCTTGAGTTATTTCATTGCAAAACTTATTTAAAAAATCAACTTTTGATCACGGAGTTAAAAAATGCATTCCCTCATTCTGTCCCTTGTTCTTCAAACCATTCCTAGAGAATTAGCAATACTTTTGGCAGATGAAAAGAAAGAACTGAAAAGGTAGTTCATCTAATCGTGAGTTTTGGAGACATCGGGACGAAAGTAATTAAAAAGCAAACGATAAAATGCAATTATGGCAAGTTGTCTCCATGCTAGCCTTCAGATCTGAAGAATCTCTTATAAAAATGATATGATATGCACATTGGAAAAATAAATTATCATATACTTTTTATGAATATAGATTATTCATACACAAATTTTTAGTTCTACACATTTGATCGATACGATTCTAAATACACATTACATATTACATTCGACCTTTTAGGACTGGGCAGTATTGATGATTCATTGATAGTTAAAATTAAGATTGAAATTTATTTTTCTACGTTCCAAAAAGCAGGACTGCAAATTCAAAATAAAGAATGTTGACTCTTCTTACTGCATTTCCAAAATATGTACTGCCTATCGCTAGAGTACAATCCGTATTTATTTGAGAGTGATTAATAGAGTGGATAACAAAAACCCTTTTTTAATTCTTTTTCAGTGATAAAAATCTATTCAAACAATTCTTTATAAAATATGAAAATGTTTCTGTGTCTGAAAATGAAAAGTTTGTAAAAATAGCTTATCCAACAAAGTACAGATTCTGAATATTATTTTACCAATGTCAACAATTTTACAAAAGAATTAAACAGAGTTTTCGATTCACCCCAATAATTAAACGTCAGTGACTTTTGATAAAGTCAGTGGAGTTTATCTAAAGCGAGAGTTATATATATATATACTATATGTATGTATATTTATAAAAAACTAAAACTTTTAAAATACAGCTTCGCAAATAATGTGCGACTGTTGTTTGTATAAGCGCGAAGCTTTAGTAGTTTGGACCTAACGAAACAATTGCACATTTCCAACAACGGAACATTCAGCAAATATATAAGGGACATCGTATTATGTAAGCAATGGAAAACGATTGTTACATATTGATCTAATACTCAAAAATCACCTCATAAATCTCTAATTATCATAACATATTGCATATCAATTTTTCCAAGACGGTATTGCAGTTAATTTTGAATTCAGCTTCAGTATCTGATATTTGAATTCCAGGCTGAATTTCACAGAATCAGAGACCGATTGGCTTTCATCGAACCGAGATCTATTCTGACATAATACGTGTATCCCCATTTTGTAAAAACCTAGTTTCTTTAAAAATTGCCTTACGCCCCGAGGCGTATAAAATTGTGTTCACAAATACAGCGTTCATCTTGCGAGGATAAATCGGTGAGATCAAATATTGGTACAGGTCTCTCGATAATTAAAATAGTGTGGTTGCTCATACTGCTCCTTGCATCGTATATTAAATAGATTACTACCGAGGCTGTCTCCCTATTCTTATTGACAATAACAGTAAGTTCTAACAGCAGTTGACATACAACTAGCTTCAGTAGCAATAGTATATCTTTTCTTCTTGTTCTGCATTTTAGGAGCGTTTAAAAGAATGGCAATACTACTTAGGGGTGTAAAAAAAAGTTCCCTTCCCAACTACTGTAATCGTAAACATAATCGTAATTATATAATTATAAATTATATAATAATAATAGTCAATATGAGTCCAGAGTATAAATTAATTAGAATTAATTTATACTAATTATAATAATTAATAAGTATTGTAAATATATAGATGACATCTCGTTGAGTACGAGAGTCGTTCGCGCTTGTATATATACTGCCACTACCGCTGGAGCAATGTACTGCAGGTAGAAAGAGTTAACTATTAGGAAAAGCGTCCTGCACTCTTAAAAATTCTTCACCGGCCTTTAAGCAGAGTACTAACAGCTTATCGTTCTACAAATGCAAATCTACGGGGACGGATACAATGTGACACTTTCACCTACCGCTAAGAACACAATTTCTCTAACACTCTACAGATCAATTGTGAAAGATGTCTGGTTACTGAAATGCTTCGAAAATGTAGGACTTGATTGGGCGAACTCGAAAATGCGTTCTGGGTTTGTTGCAAAATGAATGTCTTAAATTCAATTTGTTTGTGCTCGAACCAAACGTGCTTTTTTGTGCCACGGGCTTTCGAGAAGAATCGGGTTGTTTGAATTCATGCAACAAACCCACGTCGTAGGATTTCAAGCAGGAAAAAGTTACCTCAAGAATGCTTTCAACAAGTTTGGAAGCTTTTTCAAAGTTGTGAATAAATGCATGCCTATTATACAAATGCAATTCAGGATGACGATTCCTCAGCAAGTTTAAGTTTTCTTTCCACAGTTTGCTTGTTTAGTCAGCTTACCCTAGCTTTTTTTAAAAAATACTCTACCTGAGATATATTGATTTTAAAGAGGTTCAATCTTTTAGAAGTTTATGCTTGTGTTTGCAAAAAAAAAGGAAAATTTAATAGTTCTTGATAAATTCGTCATCCTTTAATGGTATTTCAACATTGTTTGATGTAAAAAAAAATTCACATTCAAAAGGTAACTATTCTTGTGTTAATGTAACAAATGCATATCTTACTTTTCAAAAATGCTTAAAGCCCTCATTCCCTGAATGACTTTAATATTTTTCTTTTAACAATAATCTGCAGCAAATTCTAAAAAAAAACTATTTAGATATTTTTTATCTTGAGGCACTCAACAAGAAGGAGAATAACAGAGGAAGAATATTTTATATCTTTCTCTAGAATCTAATGCAGATTTTTAAAGGAAAAGAAGACATTTTTGAAATTAAAATTGTGCATGAGTAATTCTCTCACCTCACTCGTGTCCACGATCGTACATACAGGTCTTGAGAATCCGGATGGTGATGCAATATCGATATTATTTTACCAATATTGATATTTACATTCTGCGCCTTAGGTGTAGTGGTGATTGTTTTATAAATTACGCCAAGCTTAAAATTGCGCGTAATTTCTCCTCGTCATCCACGAGAACTTCCGAACCTGTATGTACGAACAAGCCCGTGTCGAAGGAGAATCAAGAATATCATCGGGTGAGATCACTAACTAAAAAACGCGCCGCAACAATGTCAAATGTCAGTACTCTGATTAATACCGTACTGATAAAGGATCATTAAATCCCGCGTCATTAGACGACGCGGTGATCCCATTCGAGGTCATGAGGCGCGTTACGTCCTCGATGTCGCCCGGTATTGAGCTCGCAATCGTTCTCACAGTCAGAGGTATCGAGGTCATCGTCCCGGAAGGAACCTTCCTCGGAGTCCGAGCTAGCTGAGTCATCAATTTCCTCCTCTCTATGATCCTGCTGACCACCTCCCTCATTCAACCTATCCATAGGATTGACAGTAATCGCAAGACCTGAATCATCCCAGGCCATTTCGGTCTCGGCTGTGAGTTCATCACCAGCAGTACGTCTGCGCTTAGAGGCGCCTCTGACTCTTGCAGCACCTACAACGCCCATCAGCAGCAAAAATCCAATACAAGCTGCAGCAACAATAGTCACTGCGTGACTTCCACCTGATCCACCGACTCTACCTTCGTGCAACGAAGTTGTCGAATATTCGTCAGAAATATCAGCGTGATGCCGCGAGAGCTGTGCGTGTCCTGGTGCAGGTTCGACAATTCTGGCGATCGGAGGTTCACCAGGAGTCGAGTGAGGCACAAGAGTGGTCTTTTCCTTGGGATGGATAACCGCGAGGGTCTGGATGTACTCGTTGCTGGCAAACCTGCCGCTCAATTCCGAGCAAGTGAGTTTGAAAACTCGATCGAGGTAGTAAGCAGGTTTGCGATTTGTGTACATGATGAGGCGGATCAGTTGTTGATAATTTTTGGGGGAATCGGCCCCAGAGAGAACGACTCCGTCACGGTCGACGCGAGCTGCAATGGAGTGGAACCTACGAAGGGCATCTCCTGGTAAACCGAGACTCTCGTGATCGGGATTTAGACTTGGGTAAACGCTGACTGCGCAGGCATCTAATCTAGCGGCAGAACCGGCGGTAACCTTGGCATCAGGGAAAACGCGGACACCCAAACGGAAGTCGGCGTACTCTCGAGCGACGTACCCGGTTCCGTTAACGGTGATACCAGGACGAGGAGGTGGAAGGACGGTTACGTAAGATTGAATGGAAGGAATAGCCAGTGGTCGAGATTCACTGCCCTCACATTTGATCACAGTATCGAGGCGGAAGTTACGACGACCTGGAGTAGGGAAACGACGCGTGTTGGAGTAGCCAATACGACGGAGGAGAGTTTCAACGTTAGTGCGATTGTCGCCGTCTATTCTAACCTCAGTCATGTCAGAGTTGGTGAGAAGTTGAGTTCCTGGTTGAAGAAGGTCCATGGGAGGGACATGAATCCCTTCCTGACAATGACGAAGGCAAGAGAGCACCTCGGGCTTCTCGTTTCTACCAACAAGAACAGAGAGACCAGCTAGGTATCCGCGGAAATGGTGTTTCGTTTTGTTGTCAGACCCTTGCCAGCAAGCACCAACTACCATTGTGGTATTGATTCCCTTAGCTGGATGCAAAGGCCAGTCATCGATGATTTCCGGGTTCTTTTCATCCGTGTGCCACTCCTCTCCATCGACGAAGAGAGTGACTTTCGGGAAGTCAACCTGAATCGCAAAGTGATGCCACTTGTCGTCACATACCTGAGCGAGCTTCCAACGCCACTCAGCTGGGCGGAAGATGTTTGGATCACCTTCGGAGAAGTCCCGACGCAGAAGGAGAATCAGGCGGCAGTTGCGGATGAAGAGGGCGTAGTGGTGTCGATTCATCTCTGTAAAAAGAAATTCTCGTTAGATAGCTTTTCAAGGAAAAGCTAAGTTACTACAGTTTTTTTTTTTTTTACTTAAATTAATACTCACTGTGGTCATCAGCAGCGCAGAGAATATGTTCCTTCACATGAGGATCTTGTCTAGGTCTAGGCCGGTGCTTGACCCAAACTCCAATCGTGAATTTCTGAGCCAGAGCATGCTCCAAAACATCATTGGGTACAATAGCAGCAGAGTTAGCGCCATCAAATTCGAAAATCTCGTCCGCCTCCCTTCCCTCATCTCTTGACAAACCAGATGTCCACAAAGTGGTCGGTCCAGGTGTTGGCAGAAGGTCAACACTATCTCGAGAAGCTCCACAGAGTTTTCGCTGGCTTCGAACTCCGTATGTGTCACGATCGCAACCTTTACCGATGTGATCAGTAGCGAGGCTCAAAGTTGTTCGGAGGCTGCGAAGAATGCAAGGAGCGTCGCAGAGTTCCAGTCTTGCTGATGGAAGAAGAGGCTGAGATCCAACGCCAGCTGCATAATCAACTCTTTCGGGTACACCACGCCATCCTGGAGAGCAAACCCTGTTTACTTTGACAGTCACCATCGCAGGTGCCGACTGCTTCATTCCGCAATCATAAGCAACTACGCTCAGAATGTAGTTGTGGGATCGCTCATAGTCCAGAGGTTCGGTGTTCTTTATCGCACCCTCGTTGTCGATAGTGAAGGGTTGATCGTCAGTCAAAATTTCGTATTTGCAAACATCACCGTATTTTGGTGTGCAATCCCTGTCTGAAGCCTCGACGCGAACTACCTCTTCATACAAACGACCCTCGTCAACCGTACTAACATATGCTGGTTGCAGAAATTGAGGCGCGTACTCATTTACGTCAACCACCGTTATGTGAACCGTCGCACTGAAATTAAAAACAAAGTAATAATATTTTTGAAGTCACAATTATCTTTCATTTCATCCCGATGTCCTTGTTACTAATTGAATTATTAACTTTTTACTAATTTTAGTAAACGCATTGAATTAGTAAGAAACTACTATTAATGAGTAAGATTTAACTAATTCAGATTCAGAGAATAAGCAGACTAGAAAAGTGTGCGCTAAATCTTTTTCAATTTAATCCCGAAAAGTTTTAATTAATTTAAAAATTGAACGGCAAACGGATAACGGTAATTTTGAACATAAAGGTAGCAATATTGTTTGCCTTGCACGAGTTTTCTGAGTTCTATTCATGAAACTGGAATTGAATGTACTATTGAACCCACATGCGCACCTTTTGTTAAAAACGAAGGACATTGATCAGCATTTTTCTGTGCGCCATTCGTATAAGGATTAAGAGATCGATATTTTCATTATCTGTGTTATTCATAGTTTTGACCTATAATATGATGCAAGCTTTAATTATAAAAAAAACTTTCCTTCACGACTAAACTGAACCATGCCCTTTTGATTGCGATAAATATATACAATGTTGACATTTTGTGCCTTCAATTCAATATTAATTTCAAAGTTTGAAGTTTCTATCAATCTTCTTCCCCACATTCTAGCTATTGGCATTTTTTTAATTGTTAATTTAAAATACTTTTGAAAATCTTGCATACTTTTCCGATTGCGCTCCGTTACAGGCGACAGCGGCAATGTCGAACTTGTAGTTTCGTCTTTTCTCGCAGTTGAGAACTCGAAGAGCCCTGAGTTCTGCCATACCATTTTCCTTCAGTAAGATTTCAAAAGGCGCTTCGCCGTGATGTTTGTTGGCGATGTGAAATGAGCAGATCTTGGCCCCCAAAGCACGAATCTGCGGCGTCACTTCAACCAGAGACTCATTCTCTTTCACCAATCCGTGATATCCACTCTCAAGACTCTCTAAATCCAAACGAGGAACTAAACAAAAATATAAAAAGATTTTTTTCAATTAGATGATTAAAAATATCTCGTTGAAAAATATCATTCACGAGAGGACCTAGAAGTGAAGTCTTATTATTTTGTGACAATTCACCTCTAGTACCATAAAAATAAAAAAAACAGGACTGCCTAAGCTCCCCTTAGTAGGGAATGTAAGATTCTAATCTATATTTATAAAACGAAGCCCAGATATGTATCGTTGCTGATTTTGACGATAATCCTTTTCACGTAATGCTATATCTCATATTTGACTTTTTAGTAAGACTCCATTAAAAGTGACTCATTTTTTTTTCTTTTGATAAGAAGATAATCAGTTTTATACAATTTTTTGTCAATTGTACTGGTATTTTTTCCTTTTTATCGTTTATATATTGTCTTGCGAAAAAATAAAAATCAAGTCAAGTGTAATATTGGGGAATTGATCACTCACATACCATGAATTACGTGCCCTAAATAGAATGCATACAATTTGTATATAAGTCGCGCAGAGAGAGAAAGTGGTTAAGGCACTTTTCACGCCAAATTAAAAATAAACTTGGCAGACTTTAGTTCTCATTCATGAGCCACTTAGCACCTTTTGTTATTCGCAAATCAAAATTATAAAATTTATATTCTTAAATAAAGTGCAAAAGTTTTGCAGAATGTAATTTTAATGAAATTTTTACGATGCAATAAGGAACTGAAGAATGTGCAATAGGTTTGTGGAATAAAAATCCAATTAAGAAAGAAGGCATTCAAGAAAATGGTACATATAAATAATCCACTTAAATCAAATGAATATTCCACATATGGAAGCTTATAAAACATATTTCGCTTTTTTTCAAGTTCTTTTTGGGTTGGACGTAAAACTTGAACGCTTATAACTTCTCTCTAGTCTTTTTCGATCATTTAAGTTTTATAAACTAGGGTGCCTCCTTTTACTTCAACCCTTCAAGTAATAACTCATCAAAGCATTTGCTGGGCTTCCAACTCCTCGAATTACCTTTAATTATTCATCAATTTGTACTGAAGAATTAACTACTTTGGTAAAATAATTTATATTCATATTATCAGTTTATTCAATTATGAATCTATCATTTCATTATTTACTCAAATACAAAATATATACATATACATGCATTCCAATTTACTGTTTAATTAATATCTTTCAAGAGCACTGAAAAGTGTGGATTTGAACTGCACACATTCTCCAGGTATCATTTTTAAAAAAAATTAATTAAAAAGTCGTGATGATATAATTATACATTCAAAAGTTTTGCAAATGGGTTAATGACGCTTTTAGATTATTTTGCAAGTGGGTTAAAAGATTTGCTGACATCATTCAATTATGAGAAACGACATTGGGTCCCAGGATATACTGATATGTTAATAAATTGTCTAACTTTATTATAAATGGATTCTAAATCTAGAACGCTAGTGGCTGTCAATAAATAAGCTATACGCATAAGAACATATAATACGACGAGGATTGAGAATATTGAACTACGAATAAAACACTTACATAATCAAAATTATAAAGATTATACTTTTATGAAAATTATTCTCATATTTAATTTGGAATAAATATTATGATTCAATGTGAAGCAGATTTCTTTACTGTAAAGAATCTTGTATATAGAATACAAAATTGGACGCAATCTTTGAATATTTAGTCTGCTACGCTAAAATTTTTTATATATTTGCATTTGAAACTAAATACTTGAGAATTGCAGAGATAAGAAATAAGAAAGTGAGCGTAACTCACACGCCGACTAAAATTCATCAGATAAGTTTCTTCCATTTTAATTATCGACGGAGAGAATCAAGTTTAAATTTCTTCAACAATTAAAGATAATCGGCATCCTCGGAAGTTAAATAATTTTCTTAGAATTAAAGTAAACTATGAATTAAAGTAAACTATTTGATTTTATTCTCCAATTTAAAAATATTTCAAAGAATTCAGAAGATTTCAAATGATTCCAAAAGATTACGAAATATTATTTTAAGTATTAGGAAATCGCAGAAAATTTAATTAAAGGGATTCAAAATATTTCAAGAATTTCTAATTGAGAATCTATATAATTGCAACCTCTTTTTTATGATAGGATATAGCTAAGACTAAATACATATACATATGTATAATAATCTTCAAACAATTGCAAAGCCTTTCCAATCATGGAGAATGAATACATATATAATACTATATTCGGCACAGGTATGAGTGGGATTTATTTTGAAGTATTAGAGAAAGTACAAACCCAGTTTTACAAGGGTCTGTTCCACCTGCTGAGGAGCAGGTCGCATTTTACAGTCAGGTACCTATTAGTGACTAATTGTAAGAATGAAATTGAACTGGCTTGTAAAATTTCTCGGAATGAATAACAATGGAATTCAAAAACTTTGCGCTCAAAGACCGAATTCCGCAATACATTTATGTAATCTGACAATTACATTAATATCATTATTAAAATAAAAAATATGGTTTCGGTTTTTAAAACAAATAACCTACTCCTTCTAAACGCTTTATTATTGTTTCATCAAAAATAACAATTTTAAACTCAGTCTGTCAAAAGATGTGTATACTTAAAGAAAATGACATTTGCCATAAAGTTTTTTAATCTCGTAAGCTTCTCACGTGAGTGTAATTTAGCGAATTGCTCCATAACATTACGTTGCTTTGAAATCAATATTGAATTTATTTTTATATTTCCAAATTTCCCGCATTTTAATCAGAAGTGCTAAAAAATCATGATACTCTGTTTAGGTATTTATTTAAAAAAAGTGTTTTATGTCGACGTGAAAACAATTTTCACCTAACAAAGGTAAAATCGCCATAATAGTTCGGACACTGCAGGTGCTCATGGACTTAAATGATCCGATTAGTCCACCGAGAAACATTCCCCTCTTTGATAAATAGAAAATCGATGCTAAGGTTAAAGGGGAAGATTCGTCGAAAAAAAATTCGGAGTAGCGTAAAATTGAGCAAACTTAAGGGGTCGAACAGGTAAAATGGGGGCATGAAAATAAATGAAATCACCTCCATGATCGTTGATGGAGGTCCGTGTCGTCGGTTCGACTCCGTGCGAGCAACCAAAAGTCAGACACAACAGAATCACTGTTCCTGTTAACCACGACATTTTAATTCACGAAAAAGCGTCACAATGCTTTACTTGACAGTTTTTTCACTGATCACTCGTCGTCTAACTCGCGAAACGGCAAATTATGCTCCACAGTGCATCGCAGATGCTCTACGAGTTCGTTTGCGACACTAGTGACTAGACGAATAGTTATCGTACACACTTCCAGCGTACACTGTCAAATACCAAGTCCAACGCACACATGCAATCGCGAAGTCAATATTTGAGCAGAATATCGATTCGGCAAAAAAATAGTGTTGATTCCGTGCTACTTGTGGCGCTAGTGTCGCTTTCTGCGCGCCAAATTCAAATTCAAATTGTTACATATTCAGTGTTATTAAAAAAAACATCAATTACTTTTTATTAAAATTTTAATAACCAATTATTCTTTAATGGAAAATTGTGTATCTTATTTTTTTGGAAGATAGGTATTATTTATATTTCTATTCTCTCATAGAAGAGATTTATTATTATCAAAGGTATCACACTAGACCTTTAAATCATTTTCAGATTAAATCGACTTTCAGTTAAATCTTTAGTTAAAATTCAATAGAAAAATTGGGATACGTCGTGTGTAAAATGATAGAAAAATGAAACCAGGAAAAGATTTTAAAGAATCGTTGGACGAGAGCCAATTGATTATATTTTTATCTTCTTGAGCAATATTGTTCCTTCAATTCCAGGAAGGCGGATATACGAAAAATTTATATTTTATAATATAATTTAAAATATAATTTTTATTTTAAATATATAAAATATATTTAAATAATTATTTATTTTATATATTTATATATTTAAAATAAAAATAATTTATATTTTAATTTATATTTTATTACTGTTCAAACTCAAAGAGTATCACAGACACATTTTTATGATAACCTATAATAAATAATTATATACAACATTGCCGTAAAATTATGTACCTTTTTATTAAAAAGCGTGTATACATATAATATTCAAGACTTCTTCAGGACGGAATACATACACGCCTACAGAGCAATATTTAAAGGAAAGATCTTAAGTGTATTTAAGTACATACATTAGATAAGCAACTTCACTACCTTTTCGTAAGGCAGCTCAGCTTTTGCTTATTATTATAATATTTGATATGTAATTGAAATCAATGCAAAAAGTAAATGCGCATAGACGAAAAGGTAAAAAGAATTCGTCTAGAATGTTGAGCAATTCCATATGAAATTGACAACGTTGGTTTTTATATTTCTATATTCATCACTATCTACATTACGATAAATTATTACAACTTCATAAATCTCAGTTTTCGTAATACTTTTCCACAATTAAGACAAATAAGGCATTTTCCAACTTTTCCAAGCTTCATAAAAATGTATAAATTTTAATAGACTTTCTAGTGAAATTAAGCGATTAATTTTCATATACAGCGCAACATAATTAAGACCTTAATTAAATATTGCAATATATGATTGTATAAACTAATGTACGAAGCTTTAAGGCATTTTCGGCGAATAAAAATTATTTAGTTAAATAATTTCTAGTTCTAATTGTAAACATTAAATATAAGTGATTCGTGTTCTCCTCGCGTAACTGAATATAACTAGGCAACCAATATAATATTCTTAGCAAACTTTACCTTGTACTTCATCGTTTAACATATATTAGGCTTTGGAAGTATATATATGTATATGTCGGTCAATTGCATTGATCTTACACAATTCGGAATATAACATTCGAAATGCTTAAAATATGACGAGGCATTACGTACTATCGATGCAAGTGTATATCTGAGTATCTGTAATATTATGGCAGAGTATAAATGATGTTTGTAATACATTTCGCGTTTTAAAGACAATTCTTTTATTTCGCCTCTTTTTGATATGTATACTGAAGTATACATATCGAAGTCCCGCTTGATCTCAAGTTTTTGGCTCGACTTAAATTAAAGTTGCCGCGATGCGCTGAGGGCCTGAGGGGCAGGGTGAGGCGGTTCTCTCTCGAATCCTCGGTTTCCCTCATCACGAAAGCGGGTCGGCGTCAACGGTGAACATCGGCGAGAATTCTAAGATGGACATCAATCGAAATGACGTCAATCGGGACTTAGGTGTATTCCAGTAGCTTCCAAGAAATTCAATTCTTTCAAGATATATACTCTCAACTCTTGTTATAATCACCCTTGATTTATTCCGTTTTTAAAATTTGCGTGGGTCGACATTTCAGATTCTTGCTATAATGCTGCTAAACCAATTAGAGCCATGCTCGGAACGCGTATTATATCAAGAGTTGAGCGTATTAACGTTTACTCTGCCGCGCAAACTAAATGAGACGTAAATACAATCTCGGCCGAATTGAGAAAATCGAGAAAAACTGTTTATCCGAAGAACTTTATGTCGAATTAGTAC
The DNA here is from genome assembly GCA_904066015.1 of Synergus gifuensis. Lineage (NCBI taxonomy): Eukaryota > Metazoa > Arthropoda > Insecta > Hymenoptera > Cynipidae > Synergus > Synergus gifuensis. The sequence continues at coordinate 6,607,671 of CAJFCO010000030.1, forward strand.
TTTGGAATACAAGTGGTTAAAGAAGCATTTTGCACTAGTGCAAATTTCCTGTGTTCACGCGTATCCCATACGCTTTTGACTCGTGCCAAATGTAGTAAATTGTTACAAATCCAAATTTTAGGTAAACTTCAAACTTGTTAGCACTGAAAATCACACGTGAAATAACATTATTTAGGAATAAGTACCATTTTTCATAAGAGTAATTTACTCTTCACACTCCTAACGATAAGTAAAGTAATAAATACATAAAATAATTGTAAAAACGAAAGTTTTCTTAGACTTTCGATCAAATTTGTGTAAAAGATCATTTTAGATCTGTGAAGATCGTTGAAATACTTGTAAGAGATTTTCGTTGAATTGAAATAGAGTATAGGAACTCTAAACTTTTTGGAATGACTTTTAGACAATCTATACAATTTTTTAAATCGATGTTTATATTTCATAAGGCACGCACATCAAGTCTTATAGTGGGAAATGCAGTAGTCTTTATCAGTTCAGAACATGCAAAAGATGTTTCTAGTCTCGTAAGTTATATATGATACGCTCTAATCACGTGATCACCTTTTGTCTTTATTTTAAATGCAAAACCTATATAAAGTTTTTTTTTATATAAATTACCACTTTAATTTCAATCACCGTTATTAGATAAAAAGTAATGATCTTTCAGATCAATGATAATGACTTTAAAAGCATATTCAAACATCGGAATGTGTTTCGTAATTTTGTGTAATTTTTTTTTTAATCTCAATGTAAACTCAACTTAAGACTTTTAAAGTACTACCTGCACCTTATTCTTGAGTTTCTTTTAAAATGAAAAAATAGTATCATCGTACGGGTATCCTGCACTTCAATTTGCAGAACAACTTCCTTGAAAGTTTCCTAAGTAATATAAATGCCTACAACTGAGTTGTAATGACAGTTTTCCTTGTGATTACAGTGTGCTGGGTTGGACTTTGGGAAGTTGTTGGTGATTGCGAGGGATCCGCAACTAACCAGGGACTAATGTCTGATGCTGCTGGACTGTCATCCTGTGGAAAGGAATAGGAAATTTGAAGTTTATTTCTCAAACAACGAAAATATGAAAAAAGGACAAGCGAATTTACACTTTACGTACATTAAAAATACAGAAACAAGAAAAACACTTGCGTAAAATTCAAAACATTTTGTATAGAAATTAACTGAAAACATATCAGTATTCAATACAAGAAAAATAACTCTGCAATAGCACAGCCGAGTTGCAAGCTTTCGGCAAAACGTTACTAACCTTATGCGTAACCGTTGTTGTCGTTGTTTGAATTTCTTCCGTTTTAATGACCCTGGCGGTACCCTTCTCAGCATCCGATTTCTCCGTTTCTGATATCATCTCCGTGGGACTATTGGGTAGCTTTTGTGAGTGTGAGAAACCAACCTCATTGAAAGGATTGAGCAATCCCAAAAATGGATTTGAATCTATGAAAGGGTTGGTATTCGTTTTCACTTCATCCACTTCTTCTTTTATCTGTTCAATCATTTCTTCTGCACCATCGGTCATTTCAGTACTGGTGTTATCCATAAAAGGATTTGTGAAAGGGTTTTGTGAATGATTAACTACTTTTGGACTTAAGGGCGTTGTTTTTTGTTCTATTTTGCCCCAACTGTCGAGAGAAAAATGAGTCACGGTAACGGTATCATCAATCGACGGACTTGGTACGATACCACTCACATTAAGAGTCAATTTATCTCCGCCCTGTGGGATGGAAAAAAGCAGAAAGCAACAAAATTATAAGCTATAAGCTAGCAACAAGCAATAAATTGAAGCAAGCTACATTAATTACGGCGACAAAACTGACATTTAAAACAATTACATTAACTGGCAGTGTATGACGAATGAATAAAATGAAATATGTATTTTTGAAAATGTTATTTTGTAAAAACATTTTATTAAATAACTCACTTATTGCAATTCTTAATTATATTTCTCAATAAAGAATGAAAATAAAAAAAATATAAAAACTTTTTCATAGAAAATGTATTCAAGATTAAGTCAAAAGCTTACCACTGAAACTATAGTGGCTGCGTCGGAATGTTGTATCTTCTCAGGAGTGGATGTTGCCTCCACAGTAGAAATGGAAACTAGATTCGAATTTTTACCAACTACTAGGGATTTTGCCTTGAGTATATTGCACTTTAACGATTCTGGAGGGATTGGCGTGCGGGGTGGCAACGCGGAAGCACCGCAGACTTGGTTGTTTGGCACAATTGGTGTCTGTTGGTTATTAATGTTTTCAATAGTTAAATTAGCTTTCATCGGTTCAGTCTCTTTCTGCGTAGTTGCAACCGTTGTTTGATTTCTAGGTTCCAAAGGCTGCTGATCTTTTGCAAGCGACTTCAAAAGTGAATCTACTAGTGGAGAAGAAGATCCCTGGATACTTGAGTCAGAGGATTTCGTACTGCATCTAGTTGACTGCCGTTGTATTGATTCTTCTTCTGACGCAGCTGAAACAATATATAATTACTCAAAACTCTATACTCGGAACTAAAAATAAAAAAATTAGGGACGAGACTACAATTTACCTGCAGAAGATGTTTCTTGTTGCTGTTGTTGCAGCTGTGGCTGCTGTTGTTGAGGTGGATCCCCTTGTTGTCGTTGACGTTCTCTCAAAACATGGCTTTGTCTCCTCGCGTAACGTTGACTCGGTCGTCGCTCAAATTGCACCGTGCGACGTGCTCGATTCAGTTGCGTCGTCTGGAATTCCGTTTTGCCACTATAGCGAAATCGGGATCCCATGCGGAAGAAATTCTGACGACCATTGGCACCTTTCACTGGAGCTCGAAGCCGGAAAAAGGCATGATGCTCCACAGCACATTTCCACAAGTGTTTGCAAGCCTTCTCGTTGACCAAACGGAAGACAAATGTGTGCTCTTGCTCTCCCTTGCCTTCATCGTCTTCCTCTACAACGACGAGTGTTAGCTTCTTCTTCTTGAAGTCTAGACGACCGATTTTAGGCCAGAAGAATAATCCTATCTTCTGGTTCCCTTCAAACACTAAAATTCCGGTCGGAGTTAAGCCAAGTGAATATTCACATGCGTCTTTTCCTAACACTGTGTGCATATCCACTCCGTACATGTCCAGCCACTTGGCCTTACTCAAGTACGCCGATTCTGCTTGGGCAGGACTGAGACCAGTGCATTTTGCGTACTCTTCGAGAATTTCTAGTTCCATTTGCTCGGTTTGACCAGGAACAAACCGGAACTCAGAAACAGTTACTGCACTATGAACTGTTGGATCGTAATCTCCTAATTCGGCTGAAAAAATTAATAGATGATGGTTAATTCATGTACGTATTTTGCAGGCCTATGTAATTGATCACAATAACCTTTTCTGAAACTTATTTGTGAAGATAAATGACTTCAAATCTCTCATTCAAATCAGAAACACCAACTTACATTGAAGTGCTAAGGCTGCCAACTGTACAGAAATTTGATGCGGACAGTGAAGTTTGCCCTCCAAAACATCTTGTTTTAATTGTAGAAAAAATTGGTAACGAGTTAGTTCTTCTCTAAGTGTGTTGGGTTCCGACGAATAAAATTTCACCTTTAATCGCAAGGTGTATGGTGGTCCGACTGCAGACAAACGATAATGTATTATTTACATGTTATCAACATTATCAACATTCAAAAATTAATAAAGTTCTTTTGTCCTGGGCTCATTTTAAGCAGAATTTTGACATCTTTTAACCTACTTGAAAGAAAAAATGTAATCTTTGATGTAATTAAATTTAAGAGAACTTAAATGATAATCGAAAATCAAGTGAACTCATAATTCAGACCAGTAGTATAAATATATATGTATATTGAATAACTTACTTTTAACCTGTTTCTTAATAGGTTTAGTAGGATCCAGCCAATGTTGAACATTGTTGCTGTCGGTATATTGAAGGCCAAAATAATCCTTTTCTATTAAATCTAGACTGTAAAAAACTTGTTCATACAAGTCACTCGCCAGAGCTTTTTTCTGTAAAATTATATATCATTGATTTCACATGATGTTGCACAGTTATACCTATATGCTCTACCTAATTAAACGACAATACACTCATAATTGCACAATGAGTAATGGGATGAGAGAAAATAAAAGTGATGGTTCTATAATAGATAAGTGGGACAGTTCCGTTACCAATAAAGCAATATTTTTTCATCATTTTAAGAACAATAATAACAACAACAAAGAAATGACATACCGATAACTCGATTGGCAAGTCGGTTCCATCTAACAGAACAACTCTACATTGCACGATGTTCTTGTTGCTTAACAATCGTTGATTCTTGATCTGGGAAGATGTTGTTTGTCCACCGACGCCTCGGCCTCTTCGTCTCGATAAAAACCGCAACATCTTGTCAAGCGTTCGTAGCACTATAAACCTTTTAAATTAAACACTCCACTCATATCACGTTTCAACGCAAACTGTACCTAATCAAAAAATAATCGCTCTCCATCCCCAGGGATTGGGAAAACAGGCTGCACTAAATAAGCACTTTGTATTCTAATTCGTTATTTGTTAGCACTCTTTTATTTAGCAAGAATCCAAACACATTTTTGAAATGCTATCGTAGTACCGGCACTGAAAAAGAAACACGGAATTCACCGTTTGTTTGCTATGTCCGACTTTAGCATCAGCAAAGTAGAAAAACATTCTATCGTAAATACTTGAATCGCCTACTTTGCGTTTGCGATGCTTCGCGAGTCGCGAGTGTCGCGACTTCGGGTTTCGGGATGTGTTCTCGAACTCAACACAAAACGCTCAAGTAGTGTTCATAAACTCACTTTAAACTTTAAACCAAAGCTTAAACTTTAAACAGTATTTATTTATCAGTATATGAATTATACTATTTAATTTACAACCACTTTAATCTGCTTTGCGAGATTCATCGAGAGCAATTTCTGCAAATTATATGTTTCAACAAGGAAAATTATCATTTTTTATAATACGCATGCGTCGCGTGATTCACCTTATTGGTCGTATTTCGCGGGAATTTTGAAAATGCTAAAAATGTTATTTTAATTATTATTAATAAATAATTGTATTTCTATATTTCTATAAATAAAATTATTAAAATAAATAAAATATTAAAATTGAAATTGCATTTTTATCATTTCGAAAATTCGCGCAAAATATAACCAATAAGGTGATTGCGCAACGCATTATAAAAAAAAGGTGAAAAAATTTAAAGGGTTTGAACCATTTGACTATTTTAAATCTAGAGAAACCAGAAATCTATTTTTTTCTCTAAAATAAATCATCATTTTTTCAAATTCCTCAAAATACGGGTTATAAAATTTTAAATCCAGAACAGCCCGTGTTCTTTTCTCCGTGTTCTTTTTGTAAGTTCATTTTCTAACAATTGAGAGAGATTGTTTGATTTTTCGCGCCAACTGTAGCCATATTTCGGTCAAGTTGACTGCTGAAGAAATCGTGGGGATCGAGGGGTGGGACAGAGCTCTTTTCCAAAAGCGTGCATCGTCTGTCATCTGGAAAAAAACACTTGCTGAAAATTGCCACGGCTTCGTTGTTTCATTCAATCGTAAGAGCGTCCAAGTACTTATCATCCTGATTATTAAATTTTTTTCTTTACTAAAACACCAAGCCGCTAATCTCTATCTAATGTGTGTTATTTTCAAAATGTCTAATAAAAAACGCATGTAGACAAAGAAGGAGAAAAAAAGAAGAAGAAATCTAGAGATGGGGCAGTGAGAGAGAAAGAGAGAGTGTAAGAAAAGTTAGGAGGGTGATTTGAAAGTTGATTGGCGAAGAGGGTGGGGTAGAGGATGGGGGTGAGTCTTCTCTCAAACGCGATAGGGTGCGCATTACCAAATAAGGTGTTTCACAGGGTTTCCGGTTTTTCTTGACAGTCGCCGCCTCGCGGAAGTCCGTCGAATTATCAGGCCGTTGCCAGCCAAAACTACTTATATTTAAATTTATATGAACAAATTCTGTAATCTGAATGACTATTTAACTCGAAATAAAAAATTTCTTGATCAATCTTGTCTCGTCTTTTTCACGCATGTCTCTCATAACACATTTTGATCCTGCATTCAGGCAGAGAAATTTTCTCAGTCTATTATAGTGCTTGTTTTGCTGCAAGAGGCTCGAAATAATTTTTGTGAAAGCGAATATTACTTTTTTTTTTACTTAATATTACTTTTTTCTCATTTTTGTTCGCTTTTTCTATTAATGCTCCTCAGCTGGATCGCTTTCAAACTAGGAAATGTGCGCGCGCAGCGTATAGAACACACCCTATATGTCCATGTCCGCAATATGCATACGTCTTGATTTTAATTAATTATTATAATTATCTATGTAAAAAAACTGTTTTTCGGGCTTCCAGTGAGAGTGTTTTTTTTTTCATTTTGAAGCACAATGGACCAATCGCAGATAGACAGTAAGAAATTAGTTCAATTAAGATATTTATAAATATACTGAAGATAATTTTTAACTATAAATATTTCAAAAACTATATTGGTTTATTCTATTTTGAAAAAAAGTGGGAATTGATGTGGATTATCTTGATGGTATAATTTTTGAATGAAACTTATTTACTGCCGTGGAACGGGTGGAGCACGCTTAGGTTACAAATGTCAATAGAAGTTTTTCATGACTCATATTTACATACTTATGACTCGTTGAATCAATTATACGCGGTTTACGTGCTCCGAATAATTGCCTGTGCTTCTGTTTCGTGGCAACGGGGCACGGGGCAACTCCAATAGTTGAAACGGAGCAGCATTGAGAGAATGTTCGGTCGCGCCAAAACATGCTCCAGATACGAGTGATCAACGTCAGTGAATAAGTACGTTTGGCTTTGGTTTGGCGTTTTTTTGGCTGACAATGTTTAAATAGTTGTATCTTTTCGTTAAAAAGTTATTCAAATTGTGTTGGGCTTTTGAATTAACAATATTGGAAAATTTTATGACTCAGATCCACACGTTCTCATCTCTATTAAAGGCATCAAAACGAAAGCTCGGCGATTCGAAAATATTCTCATTTTATATATTCGTCTCGTCCGTTTCGGAACCAAGGGTGGGGAACCTATTTATAAATTGGGGGATGATCCACGCGACGCCCACATTTACGGTGCCCAAGAAACAATAATAATTTATTGAAATAATAATAATAGTCGCTGGCGTAGAGGTTTTCGGTGCATACTCGATTTATAGGTTAACCCAGAGCTTGAGTCTGATTGTTGTTTATTGTTGTAACTTAGGTCCAGGTGCAGGTATGTCTTTCCGCGTGGTTCGCAGCAGCAAGTTCCGCCACGTGTACGGAACAGCTCTGAAAAGAGAGCAGTGCTATGACAATATTAGAGTTTCTAAGTCTTCCTGGGATTCTACGTTTTGTGCAGTTAATCCCAAGTTCCTCGCCATCATCGTCGAGTCGGCCGGAGGCGGTGCTTTCATAGTTTTACCTCATAATAAGGTACGTTCCAGAGTTCCACTCATTTTATAGTGCGTTCAAGGATTTTCAAGTATATTACTATATTATAGTAAATTTTAAGCTACTTGTATTCCTGCTGTCTTTTTCTGAAGAGAGTGCAAATTCTTTTGTTTTCTGCACGTTTTGAAAGATTATATCTTTGATCATAGTATGTGTCATTCCTTTAAATAAAAATGCTTATTCCTGAGATTCCTTTAAAAATAGAACTATTGTCATCGGTTTTTTGTTTAAGTATATTTTTACCTTTGCATTAATTTTTGACACAGTTCAAATCCAAACTCTAGCGATTCCGAGAAAACTGGGAAATTTGAATTTTTTTAATTTACATTGAATGTTTTTGATTAACTTATATTCTATTCGATTTGCATTCTCTTTAATTCATTTTTAATTATTTTGAATCCAGCTTGATTTCAATTGAATTCTAATTAATTTTTATGAAATCTTATGAATTCTTGTGAATTGTCCTTGAACTGTTTTGACTTCATTTGAATTCGCTTTGCCTTCTTGTGAAATCATTTGTTCAATATAATACTGTCCATTGTACAATTTTCATTATTTGATTTTAAAATACTATCAAAATAAGTCCTTGAAATTTAATGTGCAACTTTCTTTTCAATTTCAAATTTATTATACAAAATTAACATTTCAATATATGTTTGTTTATTACTTAAGAATCATTCATTTAAAAATTTTTAATTCATTAAATTTAGAATTTTCCTACTTGAAGTTTATACCGATCCTAATAAAAAATCTAATTTCGTAGTTAGAGTATCTTTTCGTACTTTTTTAATATAATAATGAGAAATTGAGAAACATACATCATAAGAGAAAAACCGGGAAAAACGTTTTTTTTATCCGGTAATTTGTTGGAAATTTGAAAAGGAAACTTCACTAGACACCCTGAATATAGTATATATTGACCTACTTGAGGCATAATCAGAATATTTAAATTAAATATTTTTCTTCGCTGTCAACCTTGAGTGAATACTGAAAAAAGTATCGCATTTTTTTTATTTCTTAAACTTGGTTTATCAATACTCATTTCCTTTGGCGTCCAATTGTGGGTATATCACTGATAAAGTTATCACTTAGAGAGATAATGCAACTAATGATGTAAACTAATGTATAAATTATGCTCTTGAAATGTTCATAAAAGTATACTTAGAATTCCAATATTATTACTTTTAAAATATTTGAATACCCAGAATTTTCTAACGAGCACTACTTTTATAATACAGTATAATGAATATAATAGAAAATTTTTAATTTTTTACTAATTTTACATTCAAAATGCAGGTTGGTAGGATATCAGCGGATCACCCTTTGGTCGGTGGACACAAAGGACCCGTTTTAGACATCGCATGGTGCCCACATAACGATAATGTCATCGCATCTGGATCTGAAGACTGTGTAGTCAAAGTCTGGCAAATTCCTGACGGTGGAATTTCTCGCACACTGACGGAATCCGTAGTAGACCTTCAGCTTCATCAAAGAAGGGTCGGTTTGGTCCTATGGCACCCGACTGCCCTAAACGTATTGCTCACAGCCGGCTCAGACAATTTAGTTATCATATGGAATGTGGGAACGGGAGAAGCATTAGTGCGAATAGACTGCCATCCAGATGTGGTTTATTCCGCTTGTTGGAACTGGGATGGATCTCGTCTGGTTACCACTTGTAAAGACAAGAAAATCCGCCTTGTGGATCCGAGATCGGGTAAAATATTAGAAGAGGCTGTTGCGCATGAAGGAAGCAAAGCAACGCGTGCCATTTTTCTCAGGTATCTGCGAAATGCATGTTTTCATTAAGTACATATTATTCTATAAAAACGAGTTATTTAAATTAGTTATGCTGATAATATCCATTGTTAGATAAAACCCGTTCGAATGCATTTGAATAATTACACGGAACCAAGGTGAAAAAGTTAATTAAAAAATAAATAGGCATGACTCCGTCAGCGATAATTTTTTTTCATCTGAAAACATTTTTAAATCTCTGCAGGTATCAAAGTCTCTATTTTTTTGTAAAATAAAGGACTTTTCCAAAAAACAGTATCTTTTGGATGAACAATCATATATTTATTTTAAGAAATTAGAACAAAGTCAGTGAGGAAAAAGATATCAATCAAACAATGCACCATTACGATACCAGACAGATGCGCGATAAAGATATTGGGAAAATATGGAAAATTGATAAAATTAAGAATTTTCTCTATCCTTTTTGTATTTATTATGATATGATCCTGATCTTTAATTGTCTCTGATTTATAAATTCAATTACTTGATTATATCTGTAATCTTGTTCTAATTCGTTATTATTTATTGACTTGTTTCAGGGGAGGTTTAATTTTCACAACGGGCTTCAGCAAAATGTCCGAAAGGCAATATTCGTTGCGAGCTCCTGATATGTTAGCGGAGCCAATAGTGATGGTAGAATTGGATACTAGCAACGGAGTAATGTTTCCCCTCTACGATCCTGACACGAATTTGGTTTTCCTTTGCGGAAAGGGAGATTCAGTAATTCGTTATTTTGAAATAACGCCGGAGCCTCCATTCGTTCACTATATTAATACCTTCCAAACTCCTGATCCTCAAAGAGGGATCGGAATGATGCCAAAACGCGGCTGCGACGTCAACAGCTGTGAAATCTCGAGATTTTATCGACTAAACAACTCTGGATTCTGTCAAGTCGTTTCCATGACAGTCCCGAGGAAGGTAAAAAAAAAACTTTGAGTTCAAGCTAATTAAAATATTTGAATTTTCAGAATATTGATCTTAAAATTCGTTCATGAAATTTTCAGTCTGAACTCTTCCAAGAAGATTTGTACCCTGACACTCCTGGTGACACTGCAGCGATATCAGCCGAGGAATGGGAAGCGGGTCAAGATGCAGAACCTGTACTTATATCACTTAGGGATGGCTATCAACCCACAGCCTCCAAAAATGATCTCAAAGTTAATAAAAAAGCCAATCTCCTTGGTAAAGGAGCCAAAGTTGCCTCGAATACACAAAGTGGTGGAGGCGCGCCTGCTGGACAAGGCGTCTCAGTAAGTTTTATTCAAATAATTCGTAATTACATTAATACTAAAGAAAGTAGTAATGGGCGATGCTGAAAGAAAGAATTGATACTTGACTATCGATACTTATCAATCGTATAGGGATACCGAGTACCAGATAATAAAGTATCGAATCGGTATCACCCATCACTAAAAGAAAAGACGCATGTACAAAAATAGCGTATAAATACAACCTTAAGGTTGTGAAGCGAAACTTCTTTGCTTGAATTCTAATTCAATGTGTGACGTGCGACTTTAATTTATCACTATTGTTGAGCACGTCCGGAGGATGTGGATTTTATGTGAGCTGGTAAGACTCATTTATTTTCATGTAGGATTGTTACTACTGCGACCCTAAATGGATTGTTTACAAGGAATACATTCTGGGAAATAATAAAAAATCATTTATAATAAAAATTATTTCAGGAGGATATTATAAAGGAGTTCGCGGAGGAAATTAGAAAATTGAAAGCCGTTATTTTAAAACACGAAGGACGAATCCGAGTTCTAGAATCTGCAGTGGCTTTGCAGATGAAGGAAGAAGAGAGAAACGAAAAGCTCTCTTCGTCGCCAACAACGGATAAAGAGTTACTTGCCTCAGACGAGGTTTGATTCGACTAGCATCTTATTTTTATAGCTTTAAAAAAAACAACGAAATCATTGAATTGTGTATTTAAAAAAATGATCATATTTTGATATGATACCTTGTGTAAATACTAGGACTAGTATTCTAGCGTGCTTTTGAAACTTCGATAATATCATTATTATTTATTGTACATCTGATCGACCCGCCCTCCCATTTCTCAGTATCGCTACGTCTTTCACCATAAAATACTTCAGATAATTCATCGTTACCTGTTATTAGGATTAACGTATAATATATATGAATATATTATATATGTAGTATAATGTTATTTTTTGAGATTTTAATGTATATGCGCCTTGGAAAGATAATTTTTCATAACACACGAGTGCCTTATTTGTACAGATTATATATTACTGTAAAATAACAATAATCTAATGAGAGATCGCTCTATTTGAGTATGAACTGTGTGCCTCATTCATGTACGACAGTCACTAACGCGACAAATCCATTTCTGCTTCTTAGCAATGTTTTAAATTTTTTACTTTTAAATGAAAATGTATTTCTCAAAATCACAATGTTTTATTCTGTTCGAAATTATAAATCGAATTTCGCAAAGCTTTTCGCATATCATTAATTAAAATGAACAACGCTCCACATGTTTGTAATCGTTTTACGCCAAAACACTAAATAAGTAAAAATAAAAAAAAAATATTTGACATTAATGTGATTATTTATTTTTCCCAAGCTTAAAAAACACATGTAACGAATAGGTAGATTCATTGTTACCGTTTTATCATGATGATAGTGAATATAGTTACTGATGTACGTTCTTTTACGCAAAGTGAAGTTGTAATTAAATATAAGTTCATTCTGTTTTTAATTTTTTAATTGTGTGTAATTTAACAAAATATTTAGATTATCGAATATAGTTATTTCAATGATGTTTTAGTGCACTTTGTAATTATAATTTTGAAAATTAAAAGCACTAGGAAGCTTGTCGGGCACAAAGCGCGCGCTAATATTTGCTAGTTTTTAAAAAAATATATAAGCTGTACTATAAATATTCTTTCATCTGTAGTCTTTTGTCTTTTGTTTTGGTCAGTCTAGTCTACAACGGTTTAAGTGACGTTTCGAGATTGAAATCATTGAAATTGCGACGTTGATGTTTTTGAGCAAATTTTATTTTTGAAAATTAATCGTAACGTTTTGTAATGGATAAAAAACAAATCTCAGAAGTAAATTCTCTTTACTGGTGGACTAATAAAGACGGGGGAATTAATAGTCCCCCTCTGGATTTTTCTTTCCTGAAAGCTACTTCACTTGATGGTGAGTTACTCGCCTTTATTATGTGCAATTGAATCAAAGCAATACTTATATATTTTTTTTAAATTACTTTCACTAAATAATTTAAGAGTTCTCTTTGATACCGCGCCGAAGTTCATAGTTGGTTTTTAAAAATTTTCATAATTATAATTTGATTCTTATATTCTAAGAGATCTGGAAAACAAAAATTTACAAGCAATAAGAACCGGCAGAATACCAAAACGAACGAAGGAAAGTCGATACCTAACAAGTTCCGTATGGCTTGGTCATAATTACATAAAGTCAACGGCAAAACTTAACAACTTTATAAGGAACACCCTACACAGTTCAGAAAATCTGAGTTGGTTGGATCTTTCTTTCAACGAAATTTCCGACATCGGGGATGAAATTGCGGAATTATCAAATCTAAAAATTCTCTATTTACATGGAAACAACATTTCGAATATGAATAGTGTTTTGAAATTACGAAAACTATTGAAACTTAGAAGTTTAACACTTCATGGAAACCCCATAGAGTCGCAACCTCATTACAGATCATACGTAGTCACTATTTTGCCAAAGTTGTTAAATTTGGACTTTTCTCCTATAATTTCTGCAGAAAGGAAGAAGGCATTGCCTACAGGATTCTTCAAAATGATGAAAACTCTTGGTTAAATGTACGCTAATTTTTATTATATGTAAAAATATCGTAATTCTGTACAGAAGAGAAAATTTATTACAGAGACGCAATAAATTTCCACAAGAACATCACCGCAATTCATTGGCATTGAATCTAGTTGTATTTACAGTTTACACAGTTACCGAGGCGAAAGTTGATCGTTCTGACACCAGAAGTTTATCTCGTAATATTATGATTATGAGACTGTTCTCTAGAATTTATGTGTTGAAAAACAAAAGAATTTCTTGAACAAAAATTCTTAAAACCAGTATAAACGCTCTATAAAACTCTCTAAAAAAATATAAATGTACAATTGAAATACGACAGAAAAATCAATTTTGTACACATTCATTGTATTTATATTATTGAGTATCTTTAGTATTTTCAAAAATTGTTTTAAAACATCCTTTTTATCGGAATCGCCTAAAGTAAAAGAAGTCGAAAGAACAAACTTGCGATTTGTGTTGTCATCATCAATTATAGTTAGCTACAACTTCGTTGATTTAAAGTTAATTACTTAATGTCGTCTATGTTTGTTCCGATTTTTGCTTAATTTTTCAAAATCCCTATCCCTGGATCTGCTTCGAGACCTGTAACGACTACGAGATTTGTGACTACTTGATCGACGCCGTTGGGATTTCTTAGGCTTGTGTGAACGACTGTGGCTTCTTGATCTACTTCTGCTACGCTTCTTTCCTTTTGAGTGCTTGACCACGTCTTTAACTGGAGATTTCGTCCTTTCAGGAATAGCGTGCGACCCACTTCGACTAATAAATCCTCCCCAAGCGTTGTGATGTTTAGGAAGTGGAGGACTAGGTGTGTGTCCATCAACATCAGTTCCTCTAGCTTTGGATCGAGCTTCTTCGTACTGTCGCCGAAGTTCCTCAACCTTCTTCTCTAGCTCTTCAGACTTGATGCGTGGTCTAACGTAGAGTCTCATAATACGTCGACAGACATCCCTTATGTCACTTTCTTGCACGTTGAAGAGAGAAAACCAGGCTGGCGACGAGGGCAGTGGAATTCGGAGTTGACGAGCAGTCAAATAAATACAAGCACAAGCTACAGTCTCTGGATGATGCCTGAGAAAAACATCTGAACGCAATGAGTCGTTCATGTAATTCCAACTTTGCTGCATTAAGTTTTTATTTTTCTCCAATCCTAGTACTTGGAGATACATGACAATGAGTTTATGCGGATGTTTTACATGGACGCAAAAACCGAGTTCCTTTAACGCCCGCCTTTCCGATTTGATTACCTGATTCTTCAAAGCGACGTAGTTTTGATCGAGGATAACTGGTGTTATAGGTCTGTAAATAATTCAAAATTGAAATGATTAGTACTTTTTTAAATCTCTTGACTCAAAAGATCAATGGCATTTTTCGCATGGAATTTAAATTACTTACTTTTGATTCGAGACTTGTTTGATATGGTTGAAAACGTTAATAACGTCCCGTATCCTCCTGGGAGCTTCTTCTATTTTACTAGCTAGACACACGCAGCCCATAGCTGTGATTTCCATATTATGTCTCACCAGCGATTTACTGTAGTAGAAGCGTTGAAATATCACCTGTCCCGTAGCCATTGCGACCTGAAATAACAAGGAGCAGAAGGTTTAATGATAAAATCTTACGCATTTCAAATGTGCGATGATCTCTGGCTTTCGATAACGAGGGCGTGGTGGCTGTGTTGGTTGTTGTAAATGGTTCATATATTTCCCACTCAGGTGCTTGCTGGAAGAGCTTTCACTCCTGATCTTGTTTCATCAACCACCGAAGTAAGAGATTTTAGCAAGTTGCCCTGAGCTCTACGAAACGATCAATTTTTTCACTAGAAACAGTACAGTAATCATATTCGGTTTACATATACTGATTTCAAGTATATACAGTTAGAGTGTGGATTTATCCAGAACTTTTGGATGATGCATTTTCACAGGGTGAGGCGTTCGTATACTTAACTAGTATTTCAATTTTTACTTCACATGTGATCCTTTTTTACATATAAAAGTGTTGTAAAATCCACTTACCTTCTATGCTTACAATCTTTCAAATAATTCAAAGCATTGCCTCTATTAAACCTTTCATATCATCCGCTCTTCCCCAAAGGGAGCAAGGATCATATACCTTCAGCTTTGCTTATAATTTTAGTTATTGATTAAGAGATCTTACAGTAGTTTACTAACAGGAACTACAGTGATATTTAAAAAAAAAAGGTAAATGTTTGTAGCTCATGGAAGGGTTACATTTAGGTTACAGGCTCATTTGAAATTGAAATATTTCTTTTAAATATTCTTCAAAATAGCAGGAACAATCATTTTAAGGAGGAAGCGATTTAAATGCGGTAAATCCTACAATTTACATAAAGTAAAATTTTCACAGACGTATCGAAGAATTTTTGAGGCGTTACAAACTTAAAACTTGTAAAACATATGTACTTTTGTTACATAAAACATCGTGTGTATAGAGGTAGCAGTCGTTTAATGCCGAGTGTGAAACCCGTCTTTGCCTCCTAGACACACAAGCATTCTATTAAGCATCTTAGAACACTGTGTCATAAGGCCTCAAGTACAAAATTTACAGCGTGAGCGCCAGTATAGATGCTTCAAATCGAATGTCGAAGATAAACACGATTACTACAATTTAACCCTTTAACGTGTGGGTTTTTAGTTATGAAAAGAAAACACGTTACATCTTGATTAGCTTAAAGGTGCAAGTAAAAGAAAAGGTTAATTTGAACACTCAAATTTTCTATATTCCGGATAACTTCTAAAAGAAATGACTACAGGCCGTAAGGTCCCTACACTTTTAACAATGGTTGAAATAATATACTTAATGAAATAAATTAATTGAAGAATAAGCGTTAAATAAATATGCAATTAAAAACACATATGGTCATTTCTACAATCATGACATTTGGGCTCTAAATGTGTGATAACATTTGCGTTGTTCCTTGCTTAGAATTGAACAGTTCAATATTCTACTAAGTCTCACTAAGCTTGATAAATTCATGGCTTGCAAACTTTTCAAATGGCTAAATTGGACTGCAAGAGATAAGGACACTGTCCAAAGGTGCTTGTTAAATCCATTAAACTTAAATAGACTGAGGTCCTTTATGCATGTATATTGCATAATTTCGATCAAAATAATACATGTATGCGGGAAAGTTAGTGGCAATAAGAAACACTGAAGTCTTTTAAGTTACACTTGGGAAACATAAAGTAATATTTTTATGAATTTCAATTGGTATATTATGCATAAACTTGGCTAAAAAAATGGAGTGTCTTTTCGTGGAAAAGTCAATATTTCTACAGGGAAGTAAGGAATAAATCATAAAAAAAAGGTAAAATAAAATTAACAACAAAATATAGGGAAAATAAGATATAGGGACCAGTCTATGAGACCTGTGGTTATATAAAAAGAAGTTACGATAGTTTCAAGAAATACATATTTTCGCGCTTAGGAATTGAAAAATAGAAAAGTGTCCGTGGTAAACCATTTCTCTCTACTTACCACTCGCCGCTGAAGGGTTAAAGTGGTAAATGCATTTCTTTATATCATTAAGTTATATGACTTCTTTGGAACAGTTCTACAATGTTTGTCCTGTTAAATATTCTGAAAAATATTTCATCATTAAACAGATAGAGTAGAGTTGTAAGAAGCAGTTGAAACTCTCTGAAATTTTATTTTGATCTCAAAATCAATAAAGTTTCTCAGTGTTACCTTTTGAGAAACTGAAAAGGTATTTCTATTTCTCAATAGTTCCAGGCTTTCTAAAATTCAGTAAGAATCGCCTGGAAGTTTTCTCAGCCTAACAATTACCCATCATATTCCAGGTTTCACGGTTCCAGTATGAGTGGCAAACCTTTTCGTCCATAACTCTCCTCGGGTCTGACAGACCTAGTTTACGAAAATCATTTAATTTCATTAAAAAGTTCAAAATTGACTTCAGTATAGTATTAAAAAGTGGCCACATTTGATCCAATTATAATAACTGACAAACTTATATTAAAAGCATATTTCATGTCGTTTCCTAAATACATATGTACGATACCTGATTGCAAACACAATATAAATTATAAAAGTTTGCAATTAGATGTTTATACACATTAAGAATTTTTTACAAATTTCAAAATGGAAATTGTTCAAGTATTACGTGACGCCTTAGGGGAACAGTGTATTGTAATACCTTAATGTTACAATAATAAAAAAGAAATATAGAAAAACTCGAAAAAAGTTACATGGGAAGAGGAGGTCAAAATTGGTAGAAAAACATGGTACGTAATACTTGAATGACTCTAAATTGCACATTTAACCTAAACAAATCCAAAAAATAATTATCACTTCATGAGTTACTATTGATTTGGAAATCACTTAGGAAAATCCATGCATCGCTTTGATTGAATCCACACTCTTACAATAAATGAGTTTACTCTTGTTCGCATCTTGAATTATAGTATGACTTTATAGTTAATTTTTAAACCTTACCCCATAATACAGATCAAGAATATTATGCACAAAATGACGATCAATTTAAAATTATATTTTCCACAAATCTTATATAGCCCAAGGAGAACAACTCGCAAGTCACTGGCAGAGGTTAAGTTGACAACACACGTATTGCATACGAAATGATCAAAATCAACTGAAATGCTTGCAATTTTCCGAATTATTCGTAAATTTAGATCTAGTTTTACGTAATAACTGTAAAATCTAATAATTTAGAGTAAAAAATTGACTGTAAAAATAACCATTTACAACAAACAACACGAAAGCCACATTGTGTGGTTAGGTACGGTGAAAGCCAAAGTCGCTTAGAAATCATGATTAAAAATTAAAAGAGAAAAGAATAATAATTACCTGGGGTAGCTTCAACAAAATTCCAGCGGTCTGAATTAATTCGCATCCTAAAATACGAAGTTCAGTCTCCGTTTCAGCATCGAGACCATCCAAATGTGATGGCGTCGATACTAACTTTTCTTCGGGTAAAAGGCAATTCTGTAGCGTTAGCAATATTTTTCCATATGGCTTTGTATTTGTAGTTGTAGATTTTGTTGTTGTAGAGGAAGAATTTTCTTTGCTCCCCATTTTTAACATGCAAAAATGCATACATAAACGAGCAAATTCACAAAAGTCACTTAAACACTGTCAGATACAACCTATGCGCAGCTGCCAACATGGCTGCCAATGAGCGGATCGAGATATTCGAGATCGAGATATTCGAGATGCGACGAGGTATTGGCGCGCAGTTTCAAATGCTAAACAATAATATTTTTATTGTTTATTATAAACATCTTCATTTTAACTAATAGAAGTGTTAATTACACTATTATTAATTAATATTGATAAAAAATAAATTAATTAAGTGCATATTCTGTAAATAAAAAATATTTAAATAATAAGATATTTTTTATTTAAAGAATATATGTACTTAATTCAGTTTTATTTTTATCAAGATTCATAAATGTCAGTCTTATAAACTTTTTTATAAATTAAAATGATATTGTTTATAATAAACAATAAAAATAATATTTTTTAGTATTTTAAACTGCGCATCAGCAGCAATCAATTATATATCCTGCTGTTTTACGAAGAAAAGATTTCATTGGTGAAAATTATTTTTTTCACAAATAACAATCCCAATCATAACGAACTTTTTATACATAAAATTTAACAAATGTAACAATTAATTTAATTAATTTAACAATTTTTAAATGTAACAATTTGATTACTTTCTGATTCATATTGCCGCCAAAAACTGAATCGCGAGTGATTGCGAGTTATTGAGTATCGAATTCAATACTCGAACTTGAGATTCAAATTCAAAAAAATTATGATATTCATTAACATTGATAATTTTCTATATTCAAAAGTGATATGCTATAAAAATTATTTTTGTACAAAGTTGGACACAAAATCTTTAAGTTAAATTACTTAAAATATTAATCAAGACAATAATTATTAAGTTGCAAGCAATTAAATTTATACGTTGGTTCTTGGTTGTTGTCATCATAAGTAAGAATCGATTCCTCGATCTGCCGATCGATCGATATATATCTAATTATCGATTAAAATTATTTATAATAATATACGTTAAAAATAATAACTAGTATGTAGATTGACTAAAGCTGTAATAAAACTATACAAATTAAAGATCATTATGATGATTATTATTTATTGTACATCTTTGGCAAAATGAATTCAAAAAAATTAGATGGACAATAAAAATTTATATCTAATGATAATTAGATTCTTATTGATATACATCATATAAAAAATATTATTGTAATTGAAGTTGCAAGTTCGACAATTAATTTCTCTTAATTTTCCTCTCTTTATATATAAATATACATATATGTTTTCCAACATTTTTACAATGAGCATATTTCGAGGTTAGAATCCTCTCTGTTATAATGCAATTTTCCACTACTATTTCAAGTAATTTAATAATATAACAATGTATTTGAATACATAAATGGCGGTATTTTAGAACAATGCCTTTTCGAGTTTTTGTTAATTATGTATTATTATCCGCAGGAGTACTTATTATTATATATTCAGCAATCGATATACATATACGCGATATCGATATCATCGAAATTCTTATAAACAAAAGAAGAACAATTATTCCCAAGAATGTAGATTTATATACTTATAATGATTGTTGTAATGATCAGGGATAGATAATAATTCTATATAATGATTTAATATAAACATCCTGAGCAGGCTCTGATTGTGAAATTGTTTATTATTTGTTTTTCAAGTCCTTGAAGAGAGACAAACGAATTCCCGCAATTCGAGATGATCACGGTGTTTTTGTGTCCGGACCCCCCCCCCGAAATATCTGACTTCGTAAAAAATTTGGAACGTGTTTCATGAATTGTGAAAGATTTATCTTGACTTTGAAATTCGGACCCTCCCCAAAAATATTTTCTGGATTCGTCCCTCTGATTATAATATATACCTTAGAAGGTACGTGTAAGGTATATTATATTTATTATAAGGAATACCTTTTATACCAAGAATTCTCATTTCTATTCCAAGTATACATCATAATTTCAAAATGTCGGAGCTCGATTTAGGACCACATGCATTTTTTATAGCGTCGCAAGAGACAAAATTTTCAGACCTTATATTGATCACCGAGAAAAATAGATTCGTCTCAAAAATGAGCATCTTCCTCTACACTGAAAAAAAATTTACGTTGGTTCAAGTAAACACATGTACTTGGCCGATTCTACTTGAGACAAATTAATATTTCTTTACCATAAGAAAACGAATTTCTAGAATCAAGAAAATAATGGTATCAGTAAAATTACTCGGAGCAATTAAATATATATTAGAAACAAATAAATATGTAATTATTTCCATTCAATCATTTACTTGTATGGAATACATATAATTTATTAGATCAAATAAATATCTTCTTAAGATGAGTAAATGAAAGTATGAATTTTTCCTTCTTGAATTAAGTATATTGTTTTACTTGATACAATATAAAAATTCTTGGTTCAAGAATATCACAATCATCATTTATCATTTAGGTTATATGGACGTTTTTATTCAGACTCTTATAATGTCTTCATAGGTGAATGGAACATCGCCCGACTGCTGTCCCGGAGAAGCGGAGACCCGTGTTCGATTCCCGCTAACCCAATTTTTCTGTTTCAGCCTTATATAATTTAATAATATCCTATATTTTCAGAATATACATATATGTAATAATTTCTAATGTTGTCAATTCTAATTTAAATAAATAATTAATATAAAATAATGTTTAATGTAATAGTGTAGGTATATCAATATTCGGTTTCGAGATCGACGTAATATGTGTGTAGGTGAGGCTTGTGTGAAAGCACAATTTTTTTTTTGGTATTCCAACTGTAGCATATAAATCCTTGATTCAAGTAATTCTTTATTCACATTAAAATCATAACTTCTTAGAATAAGAAAATTATATATTCAATCTGATCATATATTTACTAAATTTAAGAAAATATGTACTAGTTCCAAGCATTCCGTACCAAGTACTTATTTTCTTAGATCAATCTCATATGGTATGGTCTGTATGTAAGATGACCATATTCTTGATCCAAGAATTTTTTTCTTGATCCAAGATTTTTTTTTTTCAGTGTATGAATTAGATTATTTTCCTCTACTTTTAAGAGGATTCCTCTTTATATTTGAGAGGAATACTTTCTAGAAGAGAATAATTCTCTAAAATTAAGAGGAAAACTTTATATATACCATCATATTTAATTATATTATCATATCAATTATATTAATCTCATAGTGATTCGTGATAAAAACTATATAGTCATTCTTTTCAAACCGGGATTTTCATTTGAACGTTATAAAATCGTTTGTTCGATATTTCAAACTTTATTATTTATATTATTATATTCATATGGGACGTTCCATAAAACGTTTCAGAAACGTCCCTATATACTCTCTATAATTGAATCAGTCAAATTCCACTGATTTTCAGTCACTCTTTTCTCAAGATTTTAATCAGTGAAAATTCACTGAGAATCAGTCAAAAGTCACTGAAATTTTCAGTAATCCTCACTAAACTACTAAAAATTTCAGTGACTTTTCACTTATTTTCAGTAGATTTTTCACTAATTAAAATCGTGAGAAAAGAGTCACTGAAAATCAGTGGAATTTGACTGGTAATCAGTGAAATTTCACTGATTCAAGTTTAGAGAGTAGTTCATCACTGCGTAGTACATATATAATTCACTGATTCATCAGTGGTATATTTATCGCTAATTGAAATTAAGAGAGTATATAAATGCTATAATAAAATACAATTAAGCTCATCTTTTGTCCTAAAAAAAGACGGTAAACCCTTTTTTTGGCTTAACACAATAAATTCTTATTGTGTTAAACTCTCTCTCTGTTTAATCTAAGTATTAAATATTGATATTTATAAATTATATGTTTAGCCATAATGTCTGTTACGTCCTAACAACACGTAAATATTTAATTTATATTCTTTAAACTAATTTTCTCAATGTCTATCTACAGCTGTCACATTTAGTATTTTATTACGGTAACGGATTAGGTCTAACGTACTTTTAATTATCAATAATTTATTGCACTTCAGCTAGGAAAAATTTACATTTATTTTAGAACAGCTTAGGACTAAGGTTTTTGTATTGTGTACTAAACCTAAGCTAGTTCAATCCTGACCATACTATAAATTTCTCGTTTGTTTCTCAAACCCAAGTAGAAATTTTGCTGTGGCCGCGATCGGGCCCAGATTGGAGAATCTGGTCCCGATCGGGGCCCGATCGAACCGGGCGTTTCATCACCGATCTGGACCAGGTTTTGCTACACGGGAGGGTAATGAAATCTTGGGAAATTACAATAGGAGCGTCTATAGACGCTCCTTCCCCGTCTATAGACGCTCCTTCCCCTAAAATATATTTTACCTGCACTTGAAATTGTATTTCCCCTTCCCAACTACTAATTGGGTTCTAGTCAGGGTTGTAACGCTGAGTAGTGCTTATGCCCAAATAGGGTTACCCTCTTAGTGCCCAATGTATTTAAATAGGATAAATTATTAAACTTTCATCATAATTGGTTACGAGACACATTCAAAATCACAACTAAAATACTATTTTAATAATAAAACTATTATGCTTCAAGATTTTTTTACAAATAGGGTTGCTCAGTTGGGCCCAGATTGGCGCCCAAATAATAATTGGGCTTAATTGGGAATATTTCCACACGGAATACTCTTGAAATCTTGCGCTATTCGGTTAAGATCCGTAATTAATACAGAATCAGCAATATTTTAACAGTACGCCGTTGCGCTGCTTTTATAGCGTCGCACGCAACGAAAAGTAAAGATCGATATGACCATCGTCTTGTATATATGAAATGGAGTTATATATACGCCGCAATATCACCCTTTCATATTATACCTTTTTTATGGTACCATTTATAATCACTGTTAAAAAAAACTGATCAAAATTTAATATACTGTGAGTAAAGTCATTTGCCATATGACAATTAAATTTAATATACCATTATGTTTTAGAATTAATATACTAGACATTTTTATGGTATGAATTGCAGTCCAGTCTCAGATCTGGACCAAACTAAATTGTCAAGACTATAAAAAAAAAGATTTTTAATAGTGTTAATTTCATGTCTGGTATAATTTTAGTCACCCTGACAGTTTTTCGAAAATGGTGAAAAAAATTTTGCTGATTGAAACAGAAATTTTTATAGTATGGATATTGCGAACCAGTCCCAGATCTGGGCCAGACTATAGATGATCAAGCTTGACCGTCTAGTCTAGACTAGACGGTCTAGACGATGCCAGATTTGGGCCAGATCTGACATCATGATGTCAAAGTCTGCAGACTGCCTGAAAATTTTTCCACACGGGTATATATATATATATTTATATATATATATTTTTTTGTTAAATGATCGTCGCAGAAGCGAGAAACTGACCTTTTTATATAGTCTTATATTTAAACACCCGTCAGGCTCTAGCCAATTTTTCTTATACCTGCACATCAGAAGTGAAACTGGTCAGAATCCCACTCAGGTTCACATCAAGTTTTCTGCATGAGAGAGTTTACATACATATATATATATGTAAATTTCTCGGACACTTGTATCGTTTCACAAGGAAAAAATCTTATAAACCGGAAATAAAATACGCGGTCCAACCGGAACTGGAAATCCGATTTCCGGACGAACCGTTGAGATAAATTTAACTATATAATAAATGGAAAATGAAACATTTTTTGGGACTATTTCATACACAGCGAAAAAAAAGAAGGGAAAATTTGTTGTGGGTAATTTTCGCAAGTGTGGGTAAAGTTTAATTTTTTCGCATTTCGAAACAAAAGAATTAAGGAACGAATAAGTTGATTATTTGTAAAATTTAGTATTTTTACTGTTAAAAATTCTTAATGTTTATCTCTAAATTGTTTTAGAAAAAATTGATATTACACCGAAAAGGAAATATGTTCTTGAATCTAGTATATAAATAATAACACGTTTATTTGACCCTATAAAAATACATAATAATAATAATCAGAATAAAAACGCTTAAAAAAGCGCGGTTAGACAAAGTGAGCTCGAAGCGCGCAACGCTTCACCGCACACAGATCAAAGAAAGCGCGAAGCGCAAAATATGTAATCTCGCCTCCCCCGCCACTTCCCCTCAATGCGACTGGCACAGCCAACTTTCGCGTACGAGACGCATGCGCTCTGAGGTTTCAGAGAGAACGAGTGTATCGAAGGCCAACGACTTTTTGTAAATGTATAGTTTAAAAAATTCCGTGGCGGTAGCCTTGCTTTAATCTTATCTTTGGTCGCCTTTCAAGTTTTATTGTCATTGATATGCCATATATTCTTGAGTTCGTTCGAACAATTTTCGTATACAAATTAGTGCTTATCAATATCTTACTGTACTTATATTATACTCTCTTTTGATTAGAAAAAGACAAACAGTAAAAATTATCCGAACCAATTTGAGCGAATATATATGTGTACAGAGAAATATATCACATTGGAAGCTCCTTCAAAAACTTCTTTTTAATTTGTCATATAATTGCTATTATCTGCATATACTGTAATTTCTATATATATATAATATATGATACTGAAAACGCTATTTCGTCAGAAATATATTTGAATCATACTTTTTACGTAAAATATCGCATATAAGAGCTAATATGTGTCATCTAAATCGTATATATATACCGGCCAATATTAGTTAGCAATATTAAACAAATTTATAATGATGTCCATTACAGATATATCAAAATATCAATCTTTTTCGACAGAAAACTGTGCTTTAGTCGCTTCTATATTATACTTTTGGCATTCGGCCAACATCTTTCATTATACCGCTTTCCGTCTCGTCTAAAACTGTTTCCAGATCCATCTAAATTTACTCGAAATTTGCGGACCAATCGCTTATTTAGCATATTATTCTTAATTTACTTTCTTTTAAGATCCAAAATCATTTTAACAAATAATGTGAATATTAACAAATAATAATTCTAGTATTTACCTCTAAGTTAAGTTGAAGCGCTGTTGCAAATGATAAATTATAAAAATTAAAGAGCCAAAGCGTCAGGATCTCTATTATATGTATATATTCAAAACATTGTTTAACAAATACCATTTGGTCATCAGGAAGAGACAGACATGTTGCAAAAGACTCGGTATGTTTCAGAATTAATAAGCTGAATATCTTATGATTGGAACCATATATAAGATACTATATTACCGAAATAATATCTTCTAACATGATTCCTTCACTTATAAAAAGCCTCGTGGCCCCCTTCAAAAGAGTTGATCATTGAATTCTTTAATTATCCCATCTGCGTTGCAAATTTGTTACGCTCCTCTTTATTACGGGCTGTTGGCGAATGAACAAGAAAGACAGCAACGGGGGCTGGACACCGAGCTTACATCTGATTGGAACCGACTTTGGGGGCGGGATCAGTCGCCATTTTGGCGACGCCTTTTATCCCACCTCTCTCATTTCTCTGGAGGGACGAGTTGCCTTTGTGATCACGATATGCTTCCCCTCGCTGGTGAAGCCTACTACTTTAATGATCCTATTTCTACTATGATCTAATGAAAAATAGACACGAATTTAGATAAAGTAGAAAAAGGCATGTCTATTAAAGGCCATTAAATCAGATTTCTAATGGCTATGTTTCGCAGAACGACAAAAGAAATAAACGCTGTACATATATAGGCAAAGGAATGAGCGTCTTCTCTCGCGAAATCATAATTGTTATCTACTACCAACCAATTCCTAATTAGCTTAGGCTCTACCTGTGACATTATCATTATTATTAGTGGTTTACAATAATATAATCTCTTCTTAACAAAATACACTGAACTTAACGGTACACAATTTGCTACAAGATTCAATTTCCCGGAGGATTCGAATATTCTCGCACGATCGTTACGGTTGAGTAATCATCAGTTCGTGAAGTTGAGGCATCGTGTCTAATCTCGACGAATTGTCGATGTTTGATAGGCTGAGCGAGTAACGATTGCTTCCAGATGCATGTAATAGTTGCTTGAAATGTGTACAGTATGTGGATGAACGACGCGCAGAATTAAGCTTCGTGCTGAGCGCACGAAGAGGGGACACGGAAGAGGAGAAAAGGGGGGAGGGCAGGAACCAACGCCCAACTCAGGGTAGGCAACGTATAGACGCTTGTGGGTAAAGCGTAAACCCTAAACGCCAACTTGACGGTTACGTTGCAACCCTGCATATTGTGCGTT
Source organism: Synergus gifuensis (assembly GCA_904066015.1). Lineage (NCBI taxonomy): Eukaryota > Metazoa > Arthropoda > Insecta > Hymenoptera > Cynipidae > Synergus > Synergus gifuensis. The sequence continues at coordinate 6,634,037 of CAJFCO010000030.1, forward strand.
CTACGCATCTATGCGCGTCTTCACCCCGAGTCGCAGCCCTGTAATTATCCCCCAATTGCTACACACTCTCTTCTTTATAGTAATGTTCAAAGATAAGAAACTGGAGTGGAAAAATACACTGAAAAAAATGGTTTAGCTGTCCCAGCTAGACGTATAGCTTGATTTCGTAATTCCAAGAAAATATAGCTGTGTTACCCAAACCTCTAGCTGAGTTACCTAAATATCTAGCTGTTTTAGCTAAATTTTGCCATCTAGAAATTATCTAGGTAAATTAGCTAGATTATTTCTGGATGGTAAAATTTAACTAAAACAGCTAGATATTTAAGTAACTCAGCTATAGAAATTTAGGTAACACAGCTATATTTTCTTGGAATTACGAAATCCAGCTATGTGTCTACCATTTTTTTCAGTGTAGGACATAATTAATATTATACTTTTAAGTTTTGGTTACACATACTCATAATAGAAGCAGCGCAATTTTTATGAATCAAACGCCTGAAGATATGAAATACGCATAAAATGGACGATGACTAGGCTAGAAATTAGGTCAAATTTTGTCCCAGACGCAACCATAAACATAAACTCTAAATTATTCTTCTTTGGATCGAGAATTGTTTGAAGATAGTCGTCATTTATATTATTTGAGAAATGGTATGGGAAAAGTTGTGAACATAGCACATGTTAACCGTATATATAAGGGGCGACGGAATATTAATTGATTGTCTGTCTTTCTTATTCATTAAGAGCCGTAAATGTAAACAAATGAGAGCAAGCAAGACACGATCGTGTATTATATATAGTGAAAACAATTGACGTTTTTACTCATGATTATATGTCTTGATCTGCAATCGTCAACGGCCATGCCACGCTGAAAGCGTCTTGTTGGATCACTGAAGTTAAGCGGCGTTTTATAAATTAATTTTTATCAGCTTTTATACAATTTACCCTATATATAATGTTGACTCGTATATAATAGGGAATGCTTCAGATGAAACTGTAAACAACATTTTTCGCCACATTTTTATGTTAGGAAAACACTGCCCATTGTTCCACATATGCAACTCATCACTTGTGATATATTTTAAGATGCATCGACTCTCTGCAGTATGTTTTGATAACACACTGTATCACTAT
>CAJFCO010000030.1:6640170-6661825 GCA_904066015.1 Synergus gifuensis
TCTTAGAGATTATTCCACATTTTTGTTTGGGAAAATGATTTTTACCAAAATTTAGGAAATTTAACACAACCTAGAATTTTTTTAGGGATATTTTCCTAAATCTTTTCTTGATTTATTAGAAAAATTAGGGAATATCCCCTAAATCTTTAAGAATTAAAAAATTACCTTTCTCCTACCCATACGTGTCACGACGATTCACGCAAAATCCCCTAAAAGAGGGGGTTTTGCTTATAGTATATATATATATAAGGTTTTAGGAATTTTCTCTGAACAAATCTTGGGGAAAATTCCTAAAATTTGAAGTATTTATTATCAGTTGCGGATCCAAGAGGGGAGGGGGGTGGAGGAAATGTCCCCCCAAGAGCTTCAGCACTGGGAAAAAAATGTTGAGTGAGAAAAATCAAATTAGGAAATTCGCCCTTCGATATCAGAAAAAAACATAAAAATAAAAAAATATAACTGGTCAATTTTTTTACTATTATTTTAAACTGTTCATTGAAAACTATCCCAAACAACATTATTTCTAAATTTTAGGTGAAAATTAATTTCCCCTCCCAAGAATTGTTTCTGAATCCGTTCCTGTTATATTATTAACCAAAAGCGAAAGTCTCTGAAACGATGTCAGGTACTTTCCCTTTTTACCAAAAATGTTTGAGAAAATTCCGGAAAGATGGTGGAAATTAGCGTTCCAATAATTTTACGGGAAATTATCGAAGAAACTTTTTATCAACTCATTCTCAACTATATAATATCACGCGCGAGACCGCACAATTTACTGCGCAGGCGCTTACAGCATATCGCTGGTTATTTTTCACCTTGAAGCTCTTCGCGCTTGCTGGGCGATCTATTTACGCTTCGTAATTTGCGAGACTGTGTGGCTCAAAGTAAAAATTAGTACTATCTTTAACTGTTATAACAGAGTGACGCTAAGAGTTTTTTGTTGTTATGATCCTGATGTATGGTATGTGCCTTCCACAGCCTCGATGATAGCATATATCTCATTTCAAATCTCAATAACAAATCTAGAAGAAATTTAGAAAATTTGGAGTAATATTCCCGAAGAGCGTTTTGGGAACTTTCTAAAATATTTGGTTGGTAAAAATCCCGAAATATACTTTCTTGGAATTTACTTAAACATATAAAATTGAATTAGCGGAAGTTCACTGATTTTCAATGACTCTCTTTTCAATAGATTTCATTCAGTGAAATCCACTGAGGGTCAGTGAAAAGTCACTGAAATTTTCAGTAATTTGACTGGATCGAAGTCAGTGATAAATTTCACTGATTTTTCACTACTGATTCAATTTTATAGACGATATAATATATCATAGAAAGAATAAAGAATAAGACTTTCCGAGCAATCTAATATATGTAACTCGATTGTTATATCCATCAGTTGTTGCCATACGTCAATATATAATGTTACATCAACCCGAGTAGAAATTTTGATGTGACCCCGATCGGGGTCAGATCGGGGGATTTCAGACCGGAGATGAAACACACGGCCCGACCAGGCCCAGATCTGGCCAAACCTGTCCCGATCAGGCCCAGTCCTTGCTACACCTGGCCCGATCGGGGTCCGGTCAGGCCGGGCGTTTCATCACCGATCTGGGCCAGGTTTAGAAATTTCTACTCTCTAAAATTGAATCAGTCAAATTCCACTGATTTTCAGTGACTCTTTTCTCAAGATTTTAATCAGTGAAAATTCACTGAGAATCAGTCAAAAGTCACTGAAATTTTCAGTAATCCTCACTAAACTACTAAAAATTTCAGTGACTTTTCACTGATTTTCAGTAGATATTTCACTAATTAAAATCGTGAGAAAAGAGTCACTGAAAATCAGTGGAATTTGACTGGTAATCAGTCAAATTTCACTGATTCAAGTTTAGAGAGTACACGGGAAAGCATATGTCAAAGCTAATTAATTAATTGGCAGCTGGAAGATTGGTCGAGCGATTGGTTCAAATTCGGTTCTACTTTGGCAACCAAATTTTTAGTTTACCATAAATTTATGGTAGCTCCAAGCCACATTTATTCGGCAAACGTTCAGCCGATATTGACAGCCAGAATTCATCCACAACCATATATATATCGAGACTTCGGTTCGACTCTGCGGGTGACTTTCCGCAGCTTAATATTAATCATCAGTATAAATAATCGTTTGCTGCGTCCGACTGACAGTTTAAAACTCAGACCCAAAATTGGATTATTCGCATGGGCTCTGACGAAATGTTTTAAAATATGACCATATTAGGACGATCTCTGTTGAATCTGGGTGCTGATAGTTATTATTGGTTCGATCGTCGGCCATTGATGCAGCTAGTGTGTATTAGGAGCTTTCGAAAACAAGGTTTTTGTTCCTTTAATTGAAAAAAAGATGCAACGGTCAGTGTTATCATTATGATAGTTGAGTCAACCGAGCCAACGAGAAATTTATCTGTTACCGAATATATAATAATATCTTAAATAATAACCATCCCATGTTAAATCTTGCAATTAATCAGTACAATCCATTTTTCTCAGCGTGTACATATCTAATAATAGTAGTAATAAAATAAGTTAAAATAATCTCAGCTCGCGTTAAATGTAAAATTTTTCAAAAAATCAGGAGCTCATGATAAAAACGTCACGTTCATTATCGACTTTGCACTATGGGAGTCAGCGGCGCGGAGGAGTTGCGCACACAATCTTTCGAGCAGAGAGCGAAGGAGAAAGCAAAATAATTTACAAACCGCATTATTTTACTGTAGACGAAATATTATAACGTCACACTGCGCATATGCCTATCTGATTAAAAGTGATATTATGTTTACAACAAATATACATATATTCGGGTAGTTTTCTGATTGATATAAACATCTAATCTTATAAGAATAATTTTGATCGACTGAATGAGAGGTTGAATGGAATCGTCTGTATCAGTATACATATATGTATATAGCGGTGTCGGGAGGACCACAGGGGCATTGCCCCCTTCTCACAAGGATCGAGGAGGGATAAATAACGTCGTTTTGCCCTCTCCTAGGATTTTTAACATTTTCACATCTTATATCGTTTAATTCATTTAATCAATTACCTCAAAATTATATATACGATATATTGTCCTTTTATAATCTTATTCATTGTACTCATATTCATATCAAATTTAATAAATTTGGTATCTTCGTAACAGTCAATCATACCCTGTATCATTAATACACGGCTTTTACGCATGTTATAATTGTATATATTATATTATGCTTCACATAATTATTGGATAAAATAATTAATTTCTAAATTACATTTTGCAGACGCACTATTTTGTTTCTTCAACGTATAAAGAGACCACAAAACCGGATGTGGCAAATCAGTGTGCAGCAGAATGGGTTGACCTCACTCATAAGGCAACCACGTGAATTTTAAACCTTTGCCTGTCGATTGGTCGCCTACAACTGCCAAATTTCAGGCCTGGGATGGAAAACTAGAAAAAATGGAGTGTTTTCTATTATCTACTGGTACAGTTAAGTTTTTACACTTTTCTCTGGCTTATTTCGAAAGCAGACCTTTCACCACAGGATCCTAAACTTTAGCAACCAGTGCCTGTTCAATCCTTGGGATCCGCAGGTACATTACAGACCAGCAGGATCCGCAATTTGCAAAAGTACCATTCCAGTTCTAAGAAACTATGTATACCCTTCGACCTTGGAGGTTGTTCATGAAACGCATAAGGTTTCAAAAATCTCGCTGATGCAGATGCATGAGTAGTAAGTGAAACTTAGCATCAGAATCATGCAACTATAGAAAAAATCGAAGCAAATGGAAATAAATGGATTGAGCAACATAACACAGACTATCATTTAATGCTGTCTGTTTTTAAAGTTCCTAGGAGATTGAAAGGCATTTTGTATAACTTTCAAAATTACAGATTAATCAGATTATAATTGCAATATTATATAATATTTTACAGCCATGAATTTACAAGCTTATTTATGTGAAAAGAGTGTAAAAATAAAGAAGGAACCAGATGTGCAAGACAAGAACGTACGTGACTTTCAAGAACAAGGGAAACTCGAAGTTTAACCATCCTGCCATCGTGTTCTTCAGACCTTTCAGTCTTTTCTTTCCGTAGCTCACCAAAGTCCTAGAAGGAGAAATTCAGGTCTTTTTGGTCTCTGGACGGTCTCTTTGTGCAGCCGGTTTAAAATGTCAAGAAAGCTAACCAGCAGATCAAATTGCAATACCTTTTTGCATCTTGCTCGTTTAAATTTACCCAAATTTTCACAGAATTTACATTTCCCTAGTAGAAATTTTGCTGTGGCCCCGAACGGGGCCAGATCGGGGGATTTCAGACCGGGGATGAAACACACCGCCCGACCGGGTCCAGATCTGGCCCGATCGGGGCCCGGTCAGGCCGGGCGTTTCATCACCGATCTGGGCCAGGTCTGGAAATTTCTGCACGGGTTCTAATATATGTGCAAAATATTTCAATTTAATTTAAACTTCAAATTCAAAATATAGCATTTTTACGAATACTTTACAGGAGGTCCTTAAGGCTTAAGGACATGTAATACTTATTTACCATAATGAGCAATTTAGTTTCCCCAAATCGCAATAAGAAAAATTTTTTTCTAAAACTAGGCTATTTTTTATTATACCTTCGTCTGTACGAAATACCATATAGTTTTAGGAAAACATATTTATTATTACGAACGTAAACTTTGGGAAACTAAATTTGCTCTTATGGTAATTACCAAATACCCTTTGTTTATTATTATAATTATGTTCGTTCGCCATTTAAGAGGTATTAAGGAATTTTAAGCAAAGTATAGGTATAAATATTAAAGAGAAGTTGAATAAAAAGATATAGCGCGTTGATTTTGGGCATTTTACTCGGAATTTTAGCTAATTAATGAATAATAATTAACATAACAGCATTTGTACTATGCAGTTTTGTGGACCGAATACCATACCTCAAGGACTTGAATTACAATATCCCCACCCCATCCAATGATAATGCTGTCCCAGCCCTAATGGGGGAGTGTGCAGTAGAGGGCAGAAACTCAATTCCTTGTGGTGTAAACGCACCTGCTGTAATAAATGTACTCTCAAACTTATCATATCAGTCGAGGGACCATTCTGAATCATATATGATACGAATTTCCATATAACTCAATGTTCCGAGCGAGTATTCGCCTATAAGTAATTTTTAATTTTGACCTTTTACCCGTATAGAAATTTCCAAACCAGGCCCAGACCGGTGATGAAACGCCCGGCCCGATCTAGACCCGATCGGTGCCACAGCAAAATTTCTACTCGGGTAGACGTCAAAGATAATTTGAAATCTAAACAAAGATCCACAAACTATAAGGCTTCATAAAAATAATAAATAAAAAATGGCTGGCTAACGAACTTGACCTTCATTTTAGGACACTAAAAGAGTATACCAAAGGCCAATCAAATGCAACACTAATATTCACAACGAGCCCAGTAAAACTGCTCTAATATGGCGTCCTAAAGATGTCCCTACACTAATATCTGTCCGAAGGTTGTCCCATATGGACATTTTAAAGACGTCTTTTAGGGAGAAGTCCACAAGATAGCAATTGGACATAAATACTCGCAAGAACATCCAAAAAAATCTTAAGATTTCCTATAGTTCTATTTGCAATCCTTTAAATTTGTTCTCATATTATAACATCAAATAAGACTACCTGTGCTTTGGCTGAAAACATGGTATTAGCTAACTGATCCAATATACACTGCAAGTTGCAGCTCTTATCTCATGATATCCTAATCGTATTTCCCACATATTTGCTTCATTTAATTTTAAATTTTTTTCGGTTTTGGCAAAACATATTCTTTATTGGATTGACGCCTGAGCTACAGAACATTACAAATTTGTTATTTTCCACCTGATTTTATAATATTTTTACGTGCGTATTATTGTCATATGAGTCTTTAAAGTTCGATATGTACTGATAGAATATTAAATAAAAGATAAACCCTCATATCGGCATATTTTCATCAGTTCACTGTTAATGTACCGTGAGGAAATTCGTTGTATAGTGGAAAATGTGCTGAAATCGTATAGAGAGCATGTTTTGGAAGGATAAGTTTTTCAAAGTCAGGCGATCGCAGTAACAGCGGGCACATTTCACGCGATGTGCGCGCGCATCGAGAATACATGCAAGAATACGCGAAGCGGCTTGCATGTATTCCATCGCAGATAAAAGAATGCTAAGGCATGCATTTACATATTAGTCGGTGTTTAATTATATGGAGAGCCTGGTTTCAACGAATCGCCAACAAGTATACGTGTTGGTAAATAGGGCGTGCACTTAAGAAATCGCATACACGTGCAGGCATGCGTAGATCGCAAAGTTTCACATGATTTGTACGGTGCGTGGGAGCCCCTGGTATTTTATTGATCCTGCTCTCTGCATTAAGCCCATTCGTAAACACCCCGACCTTGCTTCTTCGAACCGCTATAAACCTACCATCGTTTATTGAACGTTGACGATGCGCGTTTTGTATGATTATGTGATATCGTAATCTCGGAATACCGTGTTGGAAAATATCAGAGCATGCGTAAACATTGTTATAATTCCATTAGTTACAGGTGCTCTCTTCACTTAAGCAAACATTTAAGTTTTATACTATACTGATCCTAAACTTTTTTTCACCCCTTTTAATCCAGGAGAATCCCACTGAGCCCCATCCCGGGTAGAAATTGTACTTAGAGCCCAAGTTGATTTCTAACTATAGTTTGCCCTAATTTTATTATGGCTCTAGCTAGAAAACTAATTTTCCTCTTACTGAGTTCATACAACTTTTAAAAAATTCGCTGTAAAAGGAATGTTAGAAATGTTTATTTCGATCTTTCTGAACCATTGCCGATTCCAGCTGCAGCCAAAGAATGAAAGTTTGGAAACTTATAATAGGATGACGTGAATGATAAACACAAACGAAATACATATATATTAGGTAAAATTTATTTATGAATTATAACTGTGTAGTATACAGAGTTGATAAGGTATGAGAGTAGTACCAACCAGATGATGGTAAAAATAAGTTAAACAATATAATTGATGACGTAACAGATGATCCATTATATAGCAAATATACAGAAACGTTCATTAATGTTTCTGCTTACTTAAATTTATTTTACTTCAGATGTAGAAGGAACAACGAATGAAATTAAATACAACGATGTAAAAAATAATGTAAATTCATTAGAATTTGATGTAATCTAATTATACAATATAACCCCTAAGCATATAAATAGACAACAATTTATCAACGAGAAAGAAAGTTTATAAGTTTAAATAATAACCACGACCAGTCTAATAAACGACCAGAGAATGCAGTCGATTGCATTGATAAAATATATATATTACAGAGCAAAAATGAATGTGAAATAAGGGGCCTCGCGTAAAACATTCCAAAATCAATAGATTGCACTTAAATGGTAATATTGGGAACAGTGAACCGCTGGGATGTATGAGAGATGCGCGTGATACAGATTCCCGTGCGATCGATGCCCAGCGGTGGAAGCTATGGGAAGATATAGTTTTAAATATGTTTATTGTTTATCAATTACACTTTATTTGATAATGTGTTGTCGAAGTCTATATTCGTACCATATCTACAGCACACTCTTTTTCGTTGACCCGATTCATGAACTCTCTAAATTTAAATCAGCGATAAGTATACCACTGATTCCAATTAGCGAAAGTTCCACTGGTGAATCAGTGGTATATACTTATCGTTGATTCAGATTAAGAGAGAAGGATTCTCATGAATAATTGTGAACAAACTCGGTGTCAATATAACATTTATTAACACCCGTGTAGAAATTTAAATAAGAATCTGTCCAGGTCCCTACAAGTTGACCAATTTCCCTACAATTTCTTAGGGATTATTCCACATGTATGTTTAGAAAAATGTTTGACAGAGTTGGTCTAAAACCCTTCGATTTGGACCCGGACAGGGCCACAGCAAAATTTCTACACAGGACTGTTAATGCCAAGTGGGACTATTTCTACATGAGAAGGATAAACAACTAAATAAATAAATTAAAACATTGCTAAAATCAATTAGTTTCAAATAAATAAAAGTCAACACAAATATAAGTTTCTTGTAATATAAATTTGAAGGATAATATGTGAAGAAATGAGTAACAGGTAATGTTAAAACTAAAATAAATTATCTACTGCGTTACATGAAGATGGAATGTAATATTAAGACATAAAATTGACTAAAACTCCGTCAGGAAAAGCTAATTACAAAGTGAAAGAGTGACGTAGGATAAATGTTGTACAGTTCTCAGTTCGCTGGAAGTAGTTGGAGTAGGTCAAAGCTTTGGGCTCATCCGCTGTGACGAGACAAGAGGGAGGTGAGGAGACACCATGCCTTCAGGCGACACGCGCAAGGGAGCGAGAAATCAGGAGCGCGAGAAAAAATCAAATTTAAAGAACATTCCAATCACGAACCACAATGCAGACCGAGGATCGTTAAACCGAATCTCTCTCCTGACAATTATTCTCGCTCCATAATCAAAGGTTGTAAATTACATTGACGATATATTGACACAATTAAAGGTATAATAAAACATCTGTAAAGCAATTTTTTTAAACAGCAAATAAACACAGAGTCGGATCAACGAAAGTATGTAGAATCGACGAAGTACTATAGTCAAAATACATAAAACAGTTTAGAATCAGAGTTGACAAAGATTTATCAAAAAAATGAATAATATCTGTTAAACCTCATTAAAAAATCTAAATTTTTATTAAGTTTGTATGAAAACTTCTTAAAGATATGATAATTGGTTCCTATAAAATTTATCAACTCTGTTCTTGAGGGTCAGTAAGGACCGATTTGATCTCTTGTATATTGAACATCCATTCTTCCGATTTTCTATAATAATCACATATAAATGATGTATATATATAATATATAAAGTAGCATATTACATGATCAGTCTGTGATCGTTGACTGTAACTGGTAACGGCAGTTTTCCCTCTTTTTATGGAACCGCAAGTGTATAACTAGTGAGCTCACAGACGCTCAGTATCATAGCACACGTACAGGAATACCACATTCGGTAAATAAATTTACGGACTGTTAGCAGACAAGCCAGGAGCGGATTAAGGAAGGGAGAGACTAACTTCCGAGTTACCAAAATTCAATTTAATACTGGGACGGAATTCCAAATAATCCGGTTACTAAAAAATCATTTCAAATTTATAATGCAGGTTATCAGATTCGTGAAAATTTAAATTGATTATGATACGGTACAAAAATAATTTGACGGTCCCTATATATACATAGTTTATAATAGTTGAGAATTTCAAAGTAGTCCAATTACTGCTTAATTCCTTATATAAAGAGGGGATGTTGTTTCTTAAATTCCAAATGTATTGAATTGAATTCTTGACAGACATTCGGATTCTCCGATCCTAAAATATATGTATATTTTATGGTCATTTATAAAAACTGTAGCGATAGCTTTTCAATCTCTCATACCTCCAAGTTAAAAATGTTAATTTCATTTAATATTACCACGCATTAATAATATTATATTTTTGGTCTGTTGACTATTTCTATTTCTAAGCTTTATTAGGAAAGAGGAGTATAATATACTATGTTATTTAAGGAAGAATATATTTTCAGTGTTTCAAGTTGTTTCACATTGTTTCAAAACTAAAACTGGCTCACATCTTTGATGGAAGTTATCTACGATAATTAAACTGACCATATCTTAAAACTAAAAGTAACAGTGTGACATCAAAACAAAAAAGAGGGAATGCGTGCAAGTTGTAAATTTTTGTCTCCGTTTCTCGCTGATCCTATTGACTGTGATTTCAAAACCAATTATTTCTGCACTCAAACATATAACTCTGCGACCTTCCCCGCGACGTACGTCCCTATATATATATACCCTTCCATCCGTCTATCTTCACTGATGCGTAACAAAGCAGATAGGAACGAAAATGACAGGAATTAGTGATTCCTCTACACAAGTTTAATAATGACTCGCGATTGTTTCGTCAGAAAGTGGCACGCAATAATTTTTTCTAAATTATAATAAATCCAGGCACCAAATAACTGTAATGCTGTAAAAAGTCTCTTCATAGTCTTGATACAGATTTCATACCCGATGTGTAGTATTTCAATTATTTGTGTCAAAATAAGTGAAAAATCAAATCTAATTGAACATATCTTATAAAAACAATAGGAAATATTCTACTAAATAATAAAAAACTCAACAAGATATATATTTTACGAATGAACGAAAATATCACCAACTGAAGAATGAACGTATTTTTAGATTTCCTTTTCCTATTTTTCTGTCAACTTGGACGAGTCGAATTACGATCGCTTTGTGATTTTTCACTTCCTTGAATTTCTACCTAAATAACTTAAGTTCGTTGATACATGTAAAAAGCTTTAATGAATTGCAGATTTATTGACTAAACTCAACCCCATCAACGATATTTAATTGCACTAATCTATTGCACGCGTTCTCCTGGTATTCTTTGGCATCACTAGAGGATTATAATCTGCCATAATACGTATTTTATCATTACAACGATTATATGAATATGAATCCTTCCTTCGATTCTCTCACTCTATAAGTTTCTCCATCTACTTATGCGACTACTTAACATTTTCATATGCTGATTATTGATTATATAGCATATCGTTTTACCTTCACTATTCCAAATCATGTGTCATCTCAAAAAATGTAAAAAACCTTGCGTCTCCACTTCGTCAGAAAATTCCTAATTGCAATTTACCTTTCAAAAGCGCGTTACCACTGATTATTATACGTAACTTTCATTAATCTGTTTTTTTTTTGTATCTTTAATGAAATCGGAGGTGATGATGCGCTTTCAGAAGTACAAATGATAAATCAGAAATTATTTTTAAATTCTAATTTTACTATTTACATAAGTAAAGTTAGAATTTATCCAAAGTTGACTTTATAAATGTTTAATTTAATTTTTTTATGTCTTTTCTATAAAGAGGGAGAATTAAAGCCTGTTAATTGCTTTCGTGGCAATAAATTTCATTGAAATGGAGACACAAAGGTTTTTCGCTCGAGGGAGCGGATTTATTGAGAGGAATACTGATTTTCTTCTCTCTGCTTATTCGAACAAATTGTACCGAATCTGAGTGAATTTTACTCAACCACATAAGTCAAATATATTTATTACTTAAACACCACATTATAAACATGTCTTTCATTTAATTGAATAAAATGAAGAAGTGTTGAAAATTTATTTAGCCAAACCCAAAATTTAGAAAACTGGTCTATATAAAAGCCACTCTTTTTTCTAAAGGTTATTTCTATTTTTCATTCTGTGCTTCAAAAACGGGCCACTTAATTAGATAAGGATAACCAGAGCAAAGAATCCAATTAAGCTTTACTATATCATCTTTATTTTAACGAAATTCAGAATCAATGCATGTCATTTATAATATGCACTTTTTGAGTATAATACAATCTGAGCAAAGGGATCATGCTTTTTCCCCTTGAGTTTTTAATTAAAAGTGATGCTCTAATTAGAAGATAGGCGAACACAAAAAAACAGCATTGAAGGTGTTGTGAAATATGGACATAAATAATTGGAGGAAATTGCGATGAATTTGGCGTGGGGATAAAAAAAGAGGGATGAATATGAAGGTAGACGAAAGGGTGTGAGAAGAAAAGGAGGAAGTAAATGGGAAAAGAGAGAAGGTGCCGCGAGAAAACGAGAGACAGATGGAAAAAAAGAGGGGGGGGGGGGAATACTTAAATGGGGAGCGATGAGAATACGATAAACATCGATACAGATATGGGGATGTTTGCGAATGCTGGAATGAATAAAATGGATTGAAATAAATTAGTGTTCAGACGGGGAAGTTATTCGGTGAATAAGGATACTAAAGGGGACAATAGTGATAAGATAATTAGAGCAATCACTAATAATTACGATATATCAACGCCAATAATTTCCCTACCATTTTGTACAATTGATCAACTGTGGCCAGAAAATTATGGTACTGTTAATTTTGTTATTCGGCTCAACTATACTCAAATTGTTATTGTTAATAAACTGAATATCAGCTAAACTGAAGATCACTTAATAAGATTATATTTGTTACTATGCATTGATTCCATATTTTGCAAAAATAAAGCATCATTTCTTTTCCCTAGAGAATCTTAAGGGGGATTATTTGAAACATTGAAAAATCCCGCTCTTTGATTTCTATATTGAGATGCGACCACCGCCTGCGGATTTGGTATATGTCTTATACCTAAGTTTGGTTTGATTTTCATACCGAATCCGGTGATCCTCTGATGAGGTTGAGGTATCCGCAAGGCAACTTTGCTGCCGACGTTCATTGTACCAGTGATGATGGTGTTCGAGGTTGCTGACTTCCCCGTCCCACTGGAATCGCTCAGCAAAGAAACCGCGGCATCGGATAGGGTTCGCAGATTTAAATCCTGCGACTTCCTTTCGTCCTTGGTCTTCGCTGCAACTGTACTCACACTGACCCGAGCATCATTACTGACCTTGCACTTTATCTTACTGCTTCCCGGATTTGGCGACAGGTCCAAAATATTCCCAGCAATCTTCACTCCAGCACTACTGCTCAAATCTAAGGGTGTTTCGAACTTTTGGGGAAATGAATTTGTGGAAAAGGATACGCTGTTTCTCTTATTTGTAGTTCTTAGCGGGGCAAGTGGAGGAGGACCCTTCCGTTTGATATTATTCGTAACATTGGGGGTATTGGCTTTGTCTTTGGAATTCGACATCATACTCTTCAAGGCGTCGCGCATCTGCTTTTCAGCTAGAAGACTCCTCACTCTGTTTGCCTTACTCTCTCTCAATTGCTGTTCAAGTTTCTCTCGATTGAGAGAATCTCCGTTCTCAATGTTATTTTGCGTGTTCTGCATCCTACTTTGGAGTGTCTTGTTCGCTTCTTTGATTGCCACGAGACCAAGTCGTCGGAGGACTTCCTCATCCTTAGGTTTATCTTCTTCGACTATCTCTTCAACCTTCGCTTCATCCTTTTCTGGCTCTGGTAGACTTTTTGTTTGAGAATTTATATTCTGAGCAATTTTAACAATCTCGTCGGGTATACCATCTATTATATCTTCGATGGACTCCTTTGCTTTTGAAGGATCCGTCGTCTCAGAGGAACTTTCTTCACGAGATGAATTTTTTCGTTGATGACTTGAATTGGTCTTAATTTTCTCTCTTCTGACGGCTCTCATTTGAAGAAGCTTTTCTTTGGCTGGGTTGTTCGTGTTGGACGTGATACGGGGTGGACAGGGCGTTAATCTGACCTTCAGCTTCAGCAAATCCTCCCTTGGCGTGGTAGTGATCTCTGCTATTACACGTTTATTCCTTCGTTTCCTCCGTTTATGGTGTTCTATCTTCATGCCCTTGTCCGACTTGGCGGTGTTGTCCGGCGTAACATGATTGTTCCCTGGCGGATCCGGTGCCCTCATCACCGGCGTAACTTCACAGCGCGGCTTTTTCACCTCTGGCTCCTTTCCATACTCGACGTTCGTCGAAGCATGCGGTCGACCTTTCTCCATTGGGAGGGACGCGTCGGTATGTGAGATCGGCTTTGGACTAGGCGGCGGAGTAGGCGGCCTCTGTATGTTCTCTATCACCTCACTCGACTCCTCATTACGGGCTTCTTCTCCACAGGAAGTGGCTATCGGTGACGGTTCCAACTCTTCCTTCGGCACGACCCGATAGTACAGCTTCATAGGAGATTCCTAGAACAGAATTATAATCCGTTCCAGAATGATAGAGCCCTCACATGGCGTATCATCCTGGTAAACAAAAATCGTTATAATCAGGACGCCAGTGTACTTTTTAGAAATCAAGTGCCATAAAAGGTTGTGGAAGATTCGTCAGTAGGTCTAGTCAAAACCTACAAATCTATTAATTGCCAAAAAAAACTGTTCTAGAACTTTTGAATCTTTTGAAATCCCTCGACGTTGTTTAAACCTTTAAAGTTAAAATCTTAATATCTTTTTAAATTCCGTAAAAAATTTCTAAACCTTTGCTTGTGAAAGCCCTTGGAATTTGGTATACATTTGAAAGTTGAGTGGTAAATTCTTTGAAATAAATGAACTCAAAAATAAGATTAATGAACGTTACGTAACAATCAAGGAGGGGGGAGTTATCATAGTTAGTTACGATAGCGTTACAACTTACAAAAGGAAAGAAGAGTTTTAAATATTAATCAAAAAAGACGCCATGGATAATAAATAGACGACCTCTCTAAGAATATTTTTTAAAATGTCATTTTTGAATATAGAGTCAACAGGGTAAAGGTCATATTAAAGATTAAAGATCATATGAAAGGTTATACATCATTGAAACCATCAATACATCAATTCGTATCCTGGATCATAAAAAATACTTACATTTTTCCACTCGAAGATGCAAGCAAGGTCCAATAATGTCCAGGAAGTTTGGAGTACTTGCAACCGACTTTCCGTCTCGTTTTCATCCACCTCGTACATCATCTCTATCCGATTGGAGGCGGAAGCATTTCCATCTGCGTCGTCCCACCCTCTCTTCAGCATTAGTAGTCTCTGAAGATGTCGAACCGTGACACCAGCTGGACATTTCAAATATCTGGTTTTTCCTGTTATTTCAAACAAACTCCTGTCTTTTAGAGATTCGCTTTTTGTCTCTTCCTTTCCCTTTACGTATTGTACGTTATCTTCTGATGAGTCGCTTTTCCCAATTTCGGACAGGCTCAAACTCACTAAGTCGTCGAATGTTAATTCTGGTGAACCAACTGGTGGTACTAATGGTATACATTGGGGATTCACGATTCGAAAATGTCGCCTTCTCTCTAACTCTGATCGAAATAAGCCAGGAACAATGAGGTACACTAATCGCTGTAGCCTCTCATCTGAGAAGAGTGGAGGTAAGGTGGGTACATTGCAGACAGGGCAGGCTCTAACTCCGTTACTCAATCGTCTCACTATACAGCCTCTGCAAACTGAAAAGCAAACCCGATATCGTTCCGGTGCTGTA
Source organism: Synergus gifuensis (assembly GCA_904066015.1). Classification (NCBI taxonomy): domain Eukaryota; kingdom Metazoa; phylum Arthropoda; class Insecta; order Hymenoptera; family Cynipidae; genus Synergus; species Synergus gifuensis. The sequence goes on from CAJFCO010000030.1 coordinate 6,655,212, forward strand.
ATTTGCATCTGGAGAACTTTACCATCACACAAATATCGTATGGATTTAACTACTGATGATAATTCTGAAATTTGTTTCGATAAGCGTAGGATACTTAAGCTTATATTGCCTAATATCGTCTGCGATACAATTGGTCAATATTCTATTGCTTTTTATAAAAAAATTCAAATTTTATGACCACTTAATTTGTGTTCGGGAATTTAAAACCTATTGAAAGTGTTATATAATAGTTATACATCATTTCACCACAAATATCTTGCGGTTATGCACATAAATTTTACATTAATTTTCGATAGAAAAACTATTACAGAAAACATTATTGAATAACTTGGTTTCAACTAATATCTTATATTGTAAGAGTTGAGAATTCTCTCTTTCTCACACTCTTTGTATATATATATATATATACATACTGAGTTTATCTCCATTGCTTTCTTCCAGCGCGCTAAACGAGAATTTCAGGATTATACCTCAGTCGAGTAAAACGATATTCATGGACGGGTATAAGAGATAAGATTGTAGACGGGCATGTGAAATGAACTGTTACACTGTACTGTACACTGTCTATAAAACAATCACAGAATTGTACATAATTTAAACGAAAAACATGCAATAAAAAAGTGAAATGAATAAATAAAAATATCCCACTTACTTTATTCGATTTATTGGTAAAAATGCTTGATTAATAACAAGAAAGAATACAGAGCACGGAATTGTGATCTTATATGTAACTTTGTATAAGAAAAAATAATTTATTAGATTGTAAAATAACGATAAACAGTAATAATGTAATATTATTAGGGATATTCAGGTCTTACAGTTCCTATTATCTAATATTTTTCATGCCCGCCTGACAAAATATTAAACTAACTAAACTAATAATACAAATAAAATAAAATCACGTCACGATAAAATTTTTAAGTTTAATGCACCATACAAAAATATTATGAAATAATGAGTAAACTAAGCTTATATGTGACATACAATTTATTGTCTGAAATAAATTTTTTTTTTACATCGCCTATTGAAGGTTCTGTATTTTAGGGAGAATTTTATTTTCGTTCAATTTTATTTCATTTTCGTCTATAAATTATATACGTTACTAATTTAAGAAAGGGAGATGGTTGCACCAAACCTATGGTTTATAACATGAGGGAGGGGGGAGGGAGGTTATATCAAAGTAGCGTTACAAGTCAAGTTAATAATATTTTACAAAAATTTTGTTTTTAAAAGTATATATAAGTTTTTGTGAATTTTCCAAATTAACTGTCACATAAAATTCAACTAGTGCAACACACGGTCACGTAGACAATTTAGGCCAATACACGCAGGCAATATACAGACAATATACAGGCTAATGGTAACTTAACTCGCTATAAACACAAAAAAAGCAGAATAAAATTAAAAAAACGTAAAATCTGGTTTTATTCGAGTTCGTCGTAGGGAGTTCATTTCGGGGGAGGTCAAAATGAAAATCACTGTTGTCCACGAGGGGGGGTGTTGTAAAAATGGCTCAAATTTGGTAACGTATAGTTTATGGATGATCATTATGGGTGCAAAAGTATAATGAAATACGAATAAGCAGTTCAGTTACAACTTTCAGGTGAGTATTCGTACACTGGTGCATTGACCCTACATCTATTTTAATGATACGATGAAGAAAAAGTACTAACAAGAATGTAGACACTCAACGAGGGTCGTTGCGTCTACGAAGTAACCTCTACACAGAGGACATATGATATGTTCGTTTAAGTCTTTCACAAGCGGCTTTTCCCTCTCGTTTGCATCCATGTCTTCTTTTGGTCCTGAAAAAAATAAATAGCACACCTTTCTGTGTTTAAAAGACATTTGTGCAACAGCAGGAAGGTATATAATCGAGTATATAATTGTATATCAGCAATAACAGCAAAGTCCATAACGCACGAATCAGTAGAATTGTACTAGATTTTACATTATTGTATAATTCGTAATTTCATTATTAAAGTTCATTGGCATTCATTTAATATGTAATAACACAATTTTTAGATTCGCTCTTGTACCTAACACCCCACACGCGTATACCAATACGAACTCCATTAATTGAAGCTTGGGTCCAGTACTGTAATTAATACGATATAGTACTTGCGTTACTCGAAAGTGACTGCCTTACATTTAACGAAGCACGAAGTAATTGACAAGCATCATTGTTTTAAATGGTTTTACTCTCCGTGTTTTACTGCAATCAATGATTCATATATACATATATGTATATATGAATATATATATGCAGAGTAACTCAAATTTTTTAAGATATGTTATTTTGCTGAATATAAAAAATTAAGCTGATCACTCGTGAAAAGAAATTAGAACTGATATGGAATGCATAAGTACTTTATTGATTGAAAGTGACCGCAATCGCTTCTGCATAATTCATAACCCATCTGCTCTCGTAATAGGACAAATTATCATCGTAGACTGGATCGATATATGCGAAAGTCCATTAGAGAGTTAACTTTGTTATATTTTCTTCTCAATCCTGTATCTCGAAAATTTCAGTGCATGCGTTACATCATTGATATAAACACGCGAAACATATATGTTATTCAAATGCATCAGATGTTTATGCAGATCGAAGAATTTTCCGTATTTGTATAGAAATAATACGACTATATAGAAAAACCACATTGAAGTTTTATATAGTTGTATATCGTATATATAATTATATATATATATATATATATATATATATATATATATATATATATATAAAACTGAATGAATCTTAAACCAAGAGTATAATCGAATTTTCATCAGTGATTTATTCTATTTCATTTGGTAATTGTCTCATATATCTAATGAATATAATCCAGAAGGCATTGCAATGGAGCAAAACGTTCAATTAGTAAAAAGCGTATGAGTTTCATTATAAGCAATAGATATTTTGAATATATATATACGGAAATATAATATGTTCTGATAGCGCAAGAAAGATAAATATGCATTCCTAAGTATTGACATTATCGATTTTTATAACTGGTGAGCAGTATTTGTAACACTCATGCTTTCTCAAGAACATTAGACCTATATAATGAGTACGAGACCTAAATTGAATAGTGAACTCTGCGCATGGAGTAGTGAGTAGCAGGTTCCTACATTCAAGGCTAATAGACACGTGCTATTCATTCACGTGGTTGAGTCGACAATATATGTATAATATACTTATCGAAACACCAACTTTCTATAGGTTTTTCACTTTTGAATTTATGAAATTAATTTTTTAAAAATAAATTTTTAATACAATCAAATGATCGAAAGCCAGCAAATAATTGACAAATATATACGTTGACATATGCTATATTTACAATTGAGGCTGCATTGATGGAAAAATAACACAAACGTCTATCATTTTTAGAAAGTTGACTTCAAGTTTTCATTCAAGAATCAACTAATGAAAAGTGATACAATCATCAACACAATTTTTATAAAAATTTGTTTAACTCGTCCTTTAGAGATATCAAAACAGAAAAATGATTTTAAGCTGAAAACTTTCTTTATTATAATTTGTTAAATTATTATTAATCTGGAACATCTGATGGCTTCTAATGACTGTACTTTCTATATATGTAATATTTTGTAGATATATCCACCGATAAAATCACTAAAAATCTCTGTTTGAAACAACGGATATACGATTAGAAGTTAATCTCTGAAAGTAAAGTATATGCGCTACAATACATATGATATTGTAATGTTGCCTTATCAAAGTATTAGTGATGCATGTTGATTTCCGAGCACGATCGAACGATAACGCGCATTTCTCGGCTCGATATGCATCAATACAAAGTATTGTAATTACACTTTACAATACCGTGAACTGCGATAAAATTGCAAACATTTTTGCATAGGAAAAGTGTGCCAATTATACTGCGGATGCCCCAAATACTGTGGTTTCAAATAAAAAGAATGAATTACAATTTTTTAGAGGTACATGACCCTTTAAAATTATTAACAAAATTATTCTGTAATATAATGTTAATAATTATTAAGTAATTAGAATTAGAAGCAATAACGATATTTTCAGCTAATTTATATCAATTTGAATCTCGAAACTATGAAAATAATAACTATAATATAAAAATATATTATAGAAGACTTCCTTACTTCGTGTTACATGATTTAATAAATACAAAATGTTAATAAATTTATTATAAACGCTTATACCGCCTTTTTATACTATAGTTAAATATACTATACTATAAATTAATATGTTCAAATCTCATAAATTAACTGTAATAAATTCACTCAAAATAAAATCGGAGTATTACCCGCGCAGTAATTGGTGTGTACATTAATTCACGTAAACCCACAGTAATACCATCATGGTACATTTTGTTTAGATTCACTAAAAAAAAAAAACTGTGTCTTTTTAAATTTACCCTGTGTGTCTAAAATGATTTTTCACGTGTGATTTGAAAATGTAAATTAGCCTATAGGTTCTCAGTATTTGTGCTGTGCGTGCCAAGTTATTTTTCTCCAGTTGTCATACCGCCACACATGTGTATCTCTGTAGGCGTATGTATACGTACAGTGATATACAGGAAGGTACTGATCAGACAGACAGAGTCACACAATATTACATACTTGTCCTATCCTATAGCAGAGACTGTATAAATACTAATACAAATACGATCTACAGAGGGACAGGACAGGACAGGGTAATGCACGCAATCGGTTGGCCCGCTCTCCTCTCCACTACATCTATACTCGTCGCCTTTCACGATCTGTATCATCACACAATGGCTTACCGGTAAGGTGAGAGACGTCGTTGGGCTAGCGAGCTGTCGAGCAAGCTGGCTGCTGCCTGCTGGCAGCAGAGCGGACGTGGCAACGAGGTTCTTTCTTCGTTCGTATCGTTCGCGATGCAATGTACGAGAGGTGGCAACACCGCCGCAACGTCGACCGCCTCAAGGCCCGCGATATGAGCCCGTTGGTCGTCGCTGCTGCTGTTCGAATACGATCCGATACCTGGCAAGGACGTACCATTACGTTCAAACTTCCCACGCACGAACTAACATCACGAAGCTCGCCTGTCTGTGATACTTCGTATTCAAAAGTGGTAAACTCCTCTTCTTTTTCTTCTACCTCGTCGTCGCGGACTTATGCACTTCGTCTGACTGACAGTACGATATATGTCGAGATATGTTACGCGACAATTTATGTACTTACGTGTCTGTTAGGCCAACTGTTATTATCAGAAGAGAGAAACTGTTACGCGTGTAGGATAGTTTTCGGGTACAGTGCGATTAGTACGACACTGTACGGAAACGAAGAGAAGACACAGTTGTCCGTATCGACCCCGCCTAAACCCCGCCTCGCTTCAACGAAAGCACACGATCAGTGCCGAACAAACACGACCGCTTCGACACGTTCCCCTACTTTGTACTCCTTTCAACCTCCACCTATTCCACCTCTTTATTCTTCTTTTCGCCCTTCCGTTGAACTTCGTCCCTTTGCTAAAGAGCGTAGAATGTATAGTTGTAGGTACAGGTCTTATCCACGTCAAAAAAAAGGTCGCTGATGGAGCCCAAACTTCTGAAAGAAGGTTACGCCGAGTAAGGCTTCGCTTATCTTTATGAATATGATTTTGGATTGCGGTTGTCAACAAAGTCAGCTCTTTTACATTTGGTCATAAGTAGGTATAAACAGTTGGGTAGGCTAATTTACCTTGCAGAGACTAAGTTATGACCTCCAGTGAAGGTAGATAATGGCAGAGAATCAGGAATCCTTTCTCAATAAAGTGTTTTAAAAGATTATATTTTAATCTTTTAGCTGGAGAACTTGGGGTACTGATTAGGCAATGAATCATCGAAGGCGCCATTTTGTCTTATATATACAATTTCGAGTTTTCTCTGGGATTATACGTAAGTGTTCATCAGTTTGTGTCACAGTTATACCTTCCTATATTATTTATATACTTCATTTGATATGTTAATAAGAGATAAGAGCACGAAAGCAGTTTAAAACAAACAATTGTTGAACAATCATAGATTGTGCAACAGTGATCTCATAAAGATCATATTATGTCTTTCTCATATATATATGTATGTATAATGTTATTTTAGTGCGATGAGCGAGAAACGAGCAGAAAAAATGAGTCTCAATTCATATATTTACGCAAACTTCTCTCCTCTCAACGAATGCTCGCGCATTCAATGTGCGACAATAAGATAAAACGAGAAATAACAAAGGAAGCTCGAAAGGAAGACTCTTGAGCAAAATTATTAAGCGTATTTCATGATCTTGAATTAACTTGAATTAAGTTTCTCAATTCTTATTATTTGTAGCATGTCTTAACTCCATGACATCTTGACAATATTTTTTGTATGAGGAACCGCAGGACACGCACCAGTTTTCTTTTTGATGTATATATATACTCATCGAATTCGTGGTCTTGTCGCGTATCAGCCTCGACACGTTTCTCGAAACGTGAAACGAATTCCTTTGCAATCATTCTGTACTTTAGAATAATAATGACGAAGTCCGATAGCAATAAGATTTCATATTTCAAGTGTCATTCGATCGTTTTGTTGTGAACTTATTTTTGCGCATGTTTACGCATAAAATCATGTACATAC